>CM064491.1:15706533-15811533 GCA_032716605.1 Paralithodes platypus | reverse complement strand
ATAATTACTTCTCCAAATTAGTTTTCTGCCCACAGCTAACTCAAAGACAACTGCAGAGGTTTAAGTAACTAAACTAAAGGTTTCTAAATACCCCTGATGGTAACAAAGGCTTTAAAGTAACCCCAATAGGCTCAAACTCGCGTCATATGTCGGAGAGGGTTAATACTTCATATTTATATACATTATATATATATATATATATATATATATATATATATATATATATATATATATTTATACATATTGTCACGGCCCTACAGTGTTCAAAATTCAAACACCGGCAACATGCTATCTAACTACGTAATATCTTTAAAATGATTATTAATACAACAATGAAGAAAAGGATATCAAACACCACTAATTTTCGTATTAATTAAATTATAATTAACTAGGGTAAACGAACAGGTTGATAAGCACAATAATTCAGTTAATCAAAGCAATGATCTTTGATACAAAACACCAGAAGAAACACCTGTGTAGCAATGAATAAGAATTGACTAAACACCGAATGAAAGCTTTAAATCAATGCACTTGACATAAGGAATTACCGCTCAAAGAAGACACTGAAGACAAACGGTTAATCAACACTTAGTACACTGAATATAAACTGTGAATCACACTTAGTACACTGAATATAAAATGCGAATCACAACTCAATCACAAATTAACACACACCATAAAACACCACCACGGTCACGGATATTTAATTAACATTGATTGACAGGCTACCGTGTTCAGATAATTATCGCCAGATAACGCTCGGACGACGTACTTTCTCAAGGACACGAATCAGTGTCCACCAAACAAACACATAAACACACACCAACATAAACACATACCAAATATATAGAGCACCACACACACACTAGGGCTCGTTACACATACATAATATATGAGTGCTGTCTCATCTCCCTTCCAAAGACACCAAACAATACACTCACCTAAGTGCCTTAACTCACGAAATTAGGAGACAGCAAAACACGAACACACACAGGGGTGGACTCAGACCGGAGCGAGGAGGACTCTTTCCACCTCCGTCCTCTGCCAGGATCAGGACCACACTGATTCTGTACTCTTATTTCCTAACAGACATCTCCTTCCTAACCTCTAACTTTTGGCAAGCAAATGGAGTCACACGAGTCTTTTAACAGAGTCACACTGGCTCCTGATAGTGTCTCCTCATGTCTTGGGAAATAGATTTTCTCACGGCTCCCATATGTCAATATATCCATAGACTTTCCAATGGACTCCTCAGTATTGACCACCTGATACCATGTTTGTTTGTTTGCGTAGATTAGCGCTGCTTGACTCTCTCCTCTGTCTCCTCGGCTACACCTGACACCCTTCCCCTTAAAAAGAAATTTGACAGCGTCAAATTTAAGCATTCACATACATTTCTTATATGCGGGACAGGTGGTCAGCAATGACATTACATTTCCCTGGAATATGAATGATATTGAGGTGGTACTCATGCAAGAACAAACTCCACCTTGCGAGCATTTTGAACAAAGTTAATATTCTTGCTGTCACCAGATACAGGATGTTTTACTTTATGATCATCCCCTTGCAACAAGATTGCACCTGTCCCCAAATCACTTACATCTACAGCCAGTTTGAACTTGGCACCTCCCACATGGTCAATACAATCCTTAATTCTAGGCAGATGGTAAGTGTCACTCTTGGTGATATCATTGACTTTCTTTACATCAATGCAAAACCTTGCTGACCCACCTGGTTTTTCTATGAGAGTGACGATGAAGGACCATTCACTCTGGCATTGGTTCTCTGAGGTCGTGTTGCAGCTCGTTGTTGACCTCCTGGCGCGTCACCTTGGCTCTCTCGGGGTTGACTCGGCACGGCCGCAGCTTGACAGGCTCAGCATCTGCCACGGCCACGTGACATTCCATCACCATCGTCCGGCTCGGAGCATTCCGGGGGACACTCTCCAACATCTCACCATCCTCTGCAACACCATCAGCAGCCACAGGAGCACCCGTGTCTTCCTTCACTGACATGTGTCCAGCCAAACTATCACCAAGCGCCAGACTTATGATCTCCTCCTGGTACTCCTGGTACTACACAACCACTTGTTCCACCGTTCTCCAATCCCTATCCTCCGCTACACAATCAAGAGGAACATTTTCGTGCATAGGCACCTCATTAATCACACCACACATCGAATCATTTTCTGCAGTCTCCTTCATTCTCTGCAACTCTGGATCCGTTTTCTGCAACTCTGACAACTCGGTTATATGGTGATTAGTTAATGAGCTTACATCAGGTGTGCTCTCCTCACCTGAGACACATCCACTCTCTCTCACACCTGCATCTAACGAGAACAATTTATCTAGCCCCACCTCATTAGGGCCCTCAAGTACACTTTGCACCCTTGCAACATCACTCTTTGCCAGCGAGAACAATTTCTCTAATCCCAACTCATTAGGGCCATCTAGCACACCTTGCACATCACTCTTTGCCAGCGAGAACAATTTCTCTAGTCCCATCGCATTAGGGCCATCTAGCACACCTTGCACACTTGCAACATCACTCTTTTTCGCCATTGCCACATTCATCCAATTATTTTTGTGAGACATGGACCCGAACACAGAACAAACAGGAAATGCAGCTGGCACCTTCTTCAGCTCTCCTGTTGCAGCACAATCAGTAGACCTGGAAACAATTATGGGAGAAACATTCACCTTCCTCCCCGCTAAATCATTTCCTAACGCAAGATCAATCCCAGGCACTGGCAATTCATTCATCAGTCCCACAGTCACCATTCCCGTCACGAGCCCACTTCTCAGCTCCAAGTTTATGAGTGGCACAGACAGACTGCCCCCCACACCATGAATGAGGATGCTTTTACCCTCATACACAAATTTCTCCAGCACCTTCGTTCTCATGAGCGTTTGGGCTGCACCTGTATCTCTCAAGATTGTCACAGGTTTAATCTCATCATTCTTATGAACAGATCCATACGACACAAAGGCAGCAAAGGTGTCATCCCTCTTTCTCTTCTCCTTCTCCTCCTGTTCCTCATTCACACAGACTTTCCCTAGGATGGACATCAGAGCTACGGATTTAAAGTCTCTAATGTTCTCAGCTTTACTGTTATCTGCCATAGGCCTATCCCCCATGCCCTTACGCCTCTGTTTAAGGAAACAATCACGTTCAACATGACCAGCTTTTTCACAGTAGAAACACGTCACCTCTCTCCTTACTTCCCTCTTATCTCCGACAGTGGTAGGAGAAGCAGTGGGTTGCCATGGGTTTTCATTCCATTTTTAAGGTGGAATTTTCGGAGCCTGGTTGGTAACACTGTCAGTGGTGGTCGGTGAAATTGATGACTCAAGGTAGCGGTAATTGTTTCCCCTACTGTTGCATGCTTTACTGTCTGAACCTATTTTGCACGTCAAGACATATTCATCAGCGAGTGTGGCAGCCTTCTCGGGATTCATGGTACCTTTTTCTAGGATATGTGAAGCTACTTCCCTATTGACTGTCCTACAGAAATCCTCCAAAAGAAAGAGCTCCAAAATGTTCTCATAGTTACCTTTGATCTCCCGAGAACGCAGCCACCTGTTTAGTTCCTTTTTCTTCTCATACATGAACTCCACATGCGTCAAATGATTTGGTTTATAGTGATTCCTAAACTGCAAATGGTATGCTTCAGGCATTCGTAGGCAGTCTCATAATCGTCACTCTGGTCCACGGAAAGAGCAGTGTAGGCAGCAAAAGCCTTTCCCTTTAACCCACTTTGTAGCAAAAGAGCCCATTTCGCCCTAGGCCAGTCCATGTTGCTCGCGACTCTCTCAAAAGCCAAGAAATACCCAGTAGGATCTGCCTCACTAAACGTTGGCACCATACGAACGTGCTTAGTGACATCAAATGCACCGCCACCTCCCTGCCCGTTCCGTGTCCCGTTAGTTGCGTTAGCGCACTCAAGTTTTCTCTCCTCCAATTTAAGTTTCCCCTGTTCTATTTGAAGTATCGCCTTTTCGGTTTGTTGTTTTTCCTGTTCCATTTGAAGCCTCGCCTGTTCTGTGTGTTGTTTTTACCGTTCGGTTTGTTGTTTGGCTAACTCCAGTTGCATTCTGAGCAACTCTACTTGGTTGTCTGTGTTTTGTACCGGTTGTGATGGTGGTGTGTCTGTCACAATCTGTACCCCAGTGGCATCTAACCCATCCCTGGTGCTGGAAACTAGCCCCAGTTTCTCTAACACCCACGACAATAACTCCGCCTTAGTATCAGTGATTACGTTATCAATTTTCAACTTGTCTGCCACTAGTTTAAGCTCCTACTTAGCAAGACTGGAGACATTTTCGTAAGTGGGATCTGAGTTAAGAAACCTTTCTACGTCCTCATCGCTCATAAGAAACATCTTGGCCTGTTTTAATTGATCCGATTAAAGCAAAAACAAAATCGAATTCATGTACCAGAAACGAGAAATGAGTAGCAATGCAGTACACCAACAATTCGTCTGAGTTGTGATTCCAGTGAAAAACAAAAACAAATGTTTTTAAAAGTGCTTAAGTTCGAGTCCCGGTGAACAATCGCAAACAAAGAGACAAGTCCCTAATGCGGGTACAAGCTCGTATAATCCGGGCTCAAGGTCGCCAAATTCTTGTCACGGCCCTACAGTGTTGAACCCAAGAAATTAAAATTCAAACACCGGCAACACGCTATCTAACTACGTAATATCTTTAAAATTATTATTAATACAACAATGAAGAAAAGGATGATATCAAACACCACTAATGTTCGTATTAATTAAATTATAATTAACTAGGGTAAACGAACAGGTTGATAAGCACAATAATTCAGTTAATCAAAGCAATGATCTTTGATACAAAACACCAGAAGAAACACCTGTGTAGCAATGAATAAGAATTGACTAAACACCGAATGAAAGCTTTAAATAAATGTACTTGACATAAGGAATTACCGCTCAAAGAAGACACTGAAGACAAACGGTTAATCAACACTTAGTACACTGAATATAAACTGTGAATCACACTTAGTACACTGAATATAAAATGCGAATCACAACTCAATCACAAATTAACACACACCATAAGACACCACCACGGCGTCACGGATATTTAATTAACATTGATTGACAGGCTACCGTGTTTAGATAATTATCGCCAGATAACGCTCGGACGACGTACTTTCTCAAGGACACGAATCAGTGTCCACCAAACAAAAACATAAACACACACCAACATAAACACACACCAAATATATAGAGTACCACACACACACTAGGGTTCGTTACACATACATAATATATGTGTGTGTGAAGGTGTATGAAGGTGTGGTGGAGTGGTCTTGCCACTGGCCTGGTAATCCAAAGGTCCCGGGTTCAAATCCCGATGTATCAATGGGAAGATATTATTGGGATGGAATTTGTGCTGTACCTGGTATCAGTGCATTACCACAAGCCCACCGAAACGTCAATAAAATACCCTCATTGTTCCCTGATTAAATAGGACTGTATGAATATTCCCATATTCAAAATATGCTTTAGGGGTGCAATGCCTGGTGAGTTATCTGCTCAACAGGTGGCGTTGTGTGTGTGTAAGTGTGAGAGTCCGAGTGTAGGGGGTGAGACAGTGAAGCACGGGAACGAGGTGGCTTCAGAGATGGGGTCGTTTCGGGCCATGAGTGAGCACCGTGCCTCATGTGAAGGCAAGATGGCAGGTGCTCGTTGTACTCTACGTGCTTCACATGTCTCACTCCCTAGACTGGAACAAGACCTCACGGGCTTCACTGTTCATTGTAAAGCGGTGAATGTTAAGGCTCTCAGCCTATGCCCGAGAGGAAGTAAGTTGGAATATAGAAAAAAAAAAAAAAAAAAAAATATGATTGCTGTCTCATCTCCCTTCCAAAGACACCAAACAATACACTCACCTAAGTGTCTTAACTCACGAAATTAGGAGACAGCAAAACACGAACACACACAGGGGTGGACCCAAACCGGAGCGAGGGGGACTCTTTCCACCTCCGTCCTCTGCCAAGCTCAGGACCACACTGATTCTGTACTCTTATTTCCTAACAGACATCTCCTTCCTCACCTCTAACTTTCGGCAAGCAAATGGAGTCACACAGGCTCCTGATAATGTCTCCTCATGTCGTGGAAAATAGATTTTCTCAAGGCTCCCATATGTCAATATATCCATAGACTTTCCCATGGCCTCCTCAGTATTGACCACCCGATACCATGTTTGTTTGTTTACGTATATTAGCGCTGCTTGACTCTCTCAACCTCTGTCTCCTCGGCTACACCTCACAATATATAGATAGATATATATATATATGTATATATATATTATATATATGTATATATGTATATACTCTGTATGAGTGTGTGCGTGTGCACATGTATGTGAGTGTTTCAGAAATGATCAAGGTGCTATATCTACAGTATACATAAAATATCCATCTATCTATCTATATACTCAGGCACATTCCCCCCTTTTTTTTTTTTTATATAAGCTTGGGGTGGCTGACTCGAGACAGCCCGAACAGGGACAACACAACACACACATTTTGTTTTTCTTTTTATAATGAACACACAAGAACAAAACACAAATTCACACACATATAGGTCGCCCAGGAGAAGACCCAGAGACCAGGGATCACTAAGGTCACTCCAGCACTCCCCCGGCCCCTGACCTCCCAGAGAAGCTCTGGTCTCAGCAGGTAGACATGCAGCGAAGCCGCACAACCACAAGCCCGCCCACCACAAATCCAGGCGCACCCTTCATATATACCGGCTCCCCGGGCCAGGCACCTGACCGACTATTATCTAGTCCAACTGGCGCCCGACCTCCTCTCACAAACGACCGCATTTTCACTCGTCTATTCACAAGTATTCTCCATTAATTCCTGTTTATTACCACTTTTCTTGCTTGATATCATTCCTCTATCTTCCAACGCTTGTCCTACACAATCTCTCCATCTCAATGGAGGTCTTTCTACCCCTCTACCTCCCCTTTTATCTGACTCACATATTCTCTTTGTAAGCCTTTCATCTTTCATTCGCTCAACATGACCATACCAGCTCAGCACCCTTCTGTCCACTCTGGCCGACAAATGTAACTGCTGCCCCACTCTCCTACGTATCTCTTCATTCCTCAATCTGTCTCTACGAGTCACTCCACACATAATCCTCAAGCAACTCATCTCCATCACATCCAGCTTTCTTCTCTCCTTTGCCTTCAGAGCCCATGTTTCAGCCCCATACATCACTGTTGGTACAACAATCCCTTGATGCATTGCACTTTTAGCTTTCATTCCGAGATTTCTCACCTTCCACATACTTCCCATTACTCCAAAAACTTTTCTTCCTTCACATACTCTCTATTTTACCTCCATTCTTGCTTATCGTTCCTCCTAGATATATGAAACACTCTACTTGTTCCAATATTTCCCCGTCCAGCCTCACATTTAGATTCACCCTAAGATTAAAATGCGTAGCGAGGTTGCTCAATAATTAAATACAAATACACCACACACACACACACATGCACATACACAACCCCCCACCCACCCACACACGCATGCACACACTGACACCCCAACACACACCCCACACCCACACAAGCACCCCATTAATCCCACCTTAAGCCACTAGCATTACCGGATTAACACTGAAGGATTTACACTCCTTTGTACTCCTTTGTACTCCTTTGTACACCAATGTTTTCCCTCAGCAACATTTAATTATCGTTTCCTATTATCTTGAGTTTTTGAGGCAGTTCTTTAAATATCTGTGGCCTGAATCACGGGGACACTTTTAGCTAACAATGTCCTCACAGTAACAGCATCCTAGTTAATCTGTTCAGTACCGGTGACATCCTTTTCATTATATTCTGGCAATGATTAAGCGATTATATTCAGCTTAGGAGGACGTCTACTCATTTAACAGGCTACAAACTCTCGCAATCAATCCTTCAGCTACCATGTTGATTTAATTAATTGAGTTTAGATGTGAAGTTGGTTGGTGTTAAAAACATAATAATATATCCTTCCTAAGCTTCACAAAATCGTCTAAATATAGCTAGAAAAAAATATAAAGACGTCGCTGGGACTGAAGGGGTTAGGCCGTAGCTCCCCACATTCTGCGAGCTACTCTTGTCCTTATTTTTATATTGCGATACTTGGCTCGATGTAGGGGTGTGAATTGATGCTAGAATATAAATATGTGTTGTACCATTCCTTAGATTAAGCAGATTTCCTCCATTGTATGCTGTTTTATAAGACTCCAAATATTGTCCGAATGTGCAACTTGGCTTCCTGACTATGACAACTGATTAGTTTTTGGGCAGGTGCCCAACCCCGAAAGGGGTTGAAATAGGGGCGCTATCCCCCCCGCCAAAGACGGCTTTCTAGGGCCTTTCCTAGCTGATGCTGACAGGATTGGGTTCTAGTCATGTGGTGATGGGCTGGTCTATCAGAGTGAGAACTGAGCAATCTCTGCCATACCCATAGCTTACTCTGACTGTTCCTTTTACTTATATATTTTCTAGATCTCAAGTGACGGCGTCTCTAACGTGGATTGACCTCCCAATCTACCAAGATTGGAAGCCAAAGCGTCACATTTTTCCTTTGCCCCTCAACTTTCTCTTCATAATTACTGAGGGGCACAGGGCCCTGGGTGGGGCTTTGGTTTCCCGGGCGTTTCTGCACCCTCCTCAGCTCCCCGCCATGGAGTGGCTTCGGTCACCCAGGCTTTATTGTGGTCGGCAGGGAGGGTTCTGTGGGGGCACTCGGTTATGGCCTTGGCCTTGCTCGGGGCCTTGGGGCTGTTCGGCCAGGCAGCTTTGGGGAACAACAACAACAACTGATTAGTTTTATATTGTTCAATACTTTGGAAAACCGTTTGTCGATTTACCTACTAAATTATAATTTTAGGGAACAATATAAATTGTTTATTATTGACTTAGATGATTGTATTGTCATAACAATCATTATCACTTCTGTTGTTGAATAGAGGATAGCTGTAAATAGCGACGAAATGGAACAGTCGTCAACAGCCTATCACGATCCCCAAAGTTTCAATGTTGCCATACAGGCCTGGTCAGATTAATTGGTCCAAACTATAGTTGTTGTCATTGCAATCAGAGTACTTTAACCCTTTCAGTCAGTCCTTCTAACAATATTCTGGCTACTATTAGACGATTTTATGAAGTTTCAAAAGGGAATCCAGCAATTAACAGGCTTCGAACTATCTCACTTAACCCATTAAACTACCACAGAGCCTTTTCAAACTGCACAAAATCCTCTAAATATAGCTAGAATAAAATAAAAAGACGTCGCTGGTACAGAAGGGGGCAATAGCATCCCAACACTTCTCATTATCATTACACAACCCAGCGTATTATATGAGTGGCTAGGAATACGTCAACACCATAGTACCTACCACCGACCATGGTGGGGTCTGTCTAGGAACACGGACCTCAAAGATAACGAATTTTAAAGTCTGTAATATATTTTATTTATTTTGTATTTTATTTGTTTTGGTTGTATTAATGTATTTTAGAGTTTCCTCGCTAAACCGCCATCAATCATAAAAATACACCCCTTAGACCCCCTTTCAAGATAAATGTGTACATTTTTCGGTAGAAAAATGTCCCGGCCGAAGGCCGATTCCTTCTAAAATTACAGGCTGGTTATCGCTCGCCAGGAAAGAATTGACAACTAAATGGCACGAAGGTCTGAATATCTGAATGAGGCGAAAGGTCTCAAAATTCCCAAACTAACGGAACGAACGTATTAAAATCTCAAAACTAATATGCTAAACATGAGGGAGAAGGGGTACAGAAAAAGCGATTACCTGTCCCTTAAAAACGTGTATAAAAGGTGTACCGTATACAGACAGTCCAGACAGTCATTGGGTATGTTGATAGTGGTTTACTTTACATATACATACCTCTAGAAATGTGGGTTGTTATGGACACTCTAATTACCCTTTTCATATCCATATTTTTTGCCAGTGTATTACGTGTCAAATTTAACCTGCATACTAATATATTTTTTTTAAATCATGTAGCCTTTAGAAATAATATAAAACACAACTTATTGACATAAAAAATTAATATATATAACATACCAAATGTTAACAAATATCTATAACTAGGTGATGTGGAGATTAGTCGTGATGATGATAATGGAGAGAGAGAGAAAGAGAGAGAGTTAGAGACCTTAGATATGTGTCTGGGTTATCTCTCTCTCTCTCTCTCTCTCTCTCTCTCTCTCTCTCTCTCTCTCTCTCTCTCTCTCTCTCTCTCTCTCTCTCCATTATCTTCACCTCGAATAATCTCCACACCACCTAATTATAGATGAAGGCCTTTGAAGCAACACATAAACCATACGTATACACATTCTCAGTAAAGGCATTGGGTTAAATATATATATATATATACAGAACACACACACACACACACACACAAAGGCTCTCTCTCTCCCTCTCTCTTCTCACACAAACACTCACACACATACACACACCAAGTGACGGTGTGTTTATCGGTACAAACGTTAATTATGCATGCTTACGAGTACATTTTTCGATTTTCAAACCTAAATACAAATATCTTGATCAAGCTTAACCTAACCTAACCTAACTTAACCTAACTAATTAACCAAACCTAATCACCCTAACCTAACCTACAACAATCTGTTTCAAAGTATTTTAAAGATGTGTGCATATTTAAACTGTCACCCCACACACACTCCATGTAGCCTACTGTACCTGCAAACCTACATATTTTGTCAATGTTGTACCTTTAAACACAACTCCGCTTGGCCCCACACACGGGCACACACACACACAACACTTTCTTACTCTCACTCGCTCTCGCTCTCGCTCTCTCTCTCTCTTTCTCTCTCTCTCTAGTAGTTACTTCAACTGTTGGACCGTTAGTCGATGAAAATGGAGAATACACCAAAGACGAAGTACAAAATATGAGTAATGCCCTCAATACCTTCTTTGCATCAGTTTTTACAACCGAAGACCTCAGTGATATCCCTACACCATCGCCGATTCAGATTGATAATTCAGATGTTCTAAGCAATATCACCGTTACAGAGAGAGAAGTATTGAATTGTTTAGATAAACTCAAGGTAAATCAAACGCCTGAACCTGATACAATCTCGCCTAGAGTTCTAAAGGAAGCTAAGGATGAGCTCTCCAAACCACTGACATTGCTATTCAATGAATCCTTGCAGTCTGGGACTATGCCTGATCAGTGGAAGCTAGCCAACGTAACACCGATATTCAAAAAGGCAGCAAATCCCTACCCAGTAACTATCGTCCAATTAGCTTAACCTCAATTGTATGTAAAATGTTAGAAACGGTCATAAGAGACAGACTCGTAAATCACTTAGAGGCAAATAACTTACTTAAAGATACTCAACACGGCTTTCGTAAAAAACGTTCCTGTTTAACAAACCTCTTAGACTTCTTCCACGATATCCTTAGACTCTACGATGAGAGTAAAGCTGTAGATATTATATACCTTGATTTTCAAAAGGCCTTTGACAAAGTTCCCCACAAACGTTTACTGCTAAAACTAAAAGCGCAAGGAATACAAGACGGTGTGTTGAAATGGATAGAAAATTGGCTCAGCGACAGAAAGCAAAGAGTAGTCATAAACGGTAAGGCATCTAAATGGACCAATGTAAGTAGCGGGGTACCCCAGGGATCGGTACTAGGACCAATTCTCTTTCTAATTTACATCAACGACATAGATGAGGGTCTCACCTGTACAATCTCAAAATTTGCTGACGATACAAAAATTGCAAATAGCGTACTCTCAAAAGAACAAGTTGACGATATGCAACACAATCTAGATAAATTGTCATGTTGGGCCCAAATTTGGCAAATGAGTTTCAATGCGGATAAATGTAAAGTACTACATATCGGATGCCTAAATGAGAAAGCAAACTATTCGATGAATGGCACTCAGCTTAAGAATGTAAACAGAGAAACCGATCTGGGAGTAACAATATCGAGTAACCTAAAACCGAGTCAACAATGTTCAGAAGTTGTTAAGAAGGCAAACAAAATAATTGGCTTTATAGGCAGGTCATTTGAGCATAAATCCAAAGAAGTTATCCTCACCCATTACAATTCCTTAGTCCGCCCTCTTCTGGAATACTGCGTTCAATCCTGGTGCCCTTATTACCAAAAAGATATAAACAAGCTAGAACGAGTTCAACGTAGAGTTTCCAAAATGATATCTAGCCTAAAGAACAAACCATACGAAGAGCGTCTTAGAGAATTAAATCTATTTCCTTTAACCCAGCGCAGATTAAGAGGTGACTTAATTCAAGTGTTCAAAATCATCAAAGGCATCGACAATATGAACTGTAGTAATTACTTCACTATCGACCAATCTAATTACACGCGGGGAAACGGTTGCAAAATTATTGGTAAATCTTTTAACTCACACGAATCTAAGAATTTCTTCTTCAATCGAGTTGTCAACTTGTGGAATGGGCTTCCCCGAGACGTTATAGACTGCAGCACCGTTGATTCATTTAAACTCCGCTAGACAAATATCTTGCATCAAACCCGCGACTGACTGCGTTTGTAAATGAATAACTTTATTTTATCCCCCCCTCAGTTACTAACCCATCTGTCCCCTACTAACTTCCTAATCCTGCCACGGACATTAGTTCTAGGGCAGTAGTTCCCTTTCCAATGTTCCCTTACCCACTCTAAACCACTGTTTGGACACTTGATCCTCAGTGTTTTGGAGGACAAGCAGCCTAGAAGGGTCACTAGACCTGTTGTTGCTTGATTTCCTTTGTACTCCTTTGTACTCTCTCTCTCACACACACACATATGGGGTAGAGAGCACTGTGCCTATATAGCTAAATTGTTTCATGAGGTATTCACTGTTGCAATGTAAATAACTTCATATTGCAGTGGGACAGAGCTAGAGAGAGAGAGAGAGAGAGATGTACAGAAAATGTACAGTCATGGTCATTAATGCTCATACATACATTTTTTAATCTAAATTGAGTCACCATAATAATTTATTACCAAATATTTGAATTTTGGAGGTGCATAAAACCATTTCCCTGCGGCCTACGTACATAAACGCATTGGTATTACCGGCTGAGTTGGTTGCACCAACCTGCCCCGCTAGTTGACATACGTTTCGAGAAGGTTCTAAGCTTGCCACCCATACTCAGATCAGTGTGCTATGTGCATTGGTTGAAGGAGGACGTGTGTGCAATGAAGAAGTGTTTTAGAAGCTGAAAATCAACAAAAACAGGGCCAATTCTCCATGTAATTGTGACAGCTATATACCAGGTATTAATATGAGGTTCATTTTATCTTAATTTCAACATCCCATCTTGTCTTGTAAACAAAGGACATGATAAAATAACTGTAAATATCATCCAGTTATCGCGAGTGGAAGTGAAAGATTTGTTTTTATATATTCACTCACAAGTGAAAGTGCGGAACGGCTAGTTAGCAACGAAAGACAGACGCAAAGTATTGATAAACTTTCCTAGGTGGTGTGAAGAGGTAAGGAGGGGTTAGTGACTTTCATAGGGAGAATTCGACCCAATCTTTTCATTAGAGTTCCTTCCAATTTGCTCAGGGCTACGGATATGGTACTTGGGCGAAGTACAGTATATTGAGTTGAATTACTGGAAAAATTACTGCCTGGGTGGTTTCTTCCATATAGAAGGCCTGCACCGAACGGCTTAGCCCTGCAAGCGCGATAAGCCTCACGGAAGTATCTGTATAGCTACAGCGTATGCGATAGGCCTTACGGAAGCAAGACCATGAAAAAACCTTCCAAAACTCCCCAGGGGCTCTCAAACTAAAGGAATATCTGATTAGGTGAGATCATTCCCCTCTAGTAACTCCTATCACTCATCCACATGTACTCAACCCCCCACTTTTTCCCCCTCCTCAAGTATCGCCGATTTTTCCTCTTATTTCCCTCATTTATTGGTTATTTTCCGCACAAACTATTCTCAGGCGAGTTCAGAGGCAGCAGTGAATCATTAAGAGACCCTATAGCAGTGTGAGATCTCTCCCAGGGAGCTCAGTTGCATGCGAGACGAGACGTTGGAGAGTGAGTGTTATGCCGGGCAATAATATTTACCTGCATACTTTAGTTCTCATTTTCCACCCTAGGAAAGCTTTTAAGAACTATAACACTCAGCAGAAACACAGCTGACTCCAGATATACAATTATAAATCTCCTCAATCTCTACCAATGATACAGAATGCACGGTTGGGTTTCACAAGATTTTATTTCACTTTAGATCAGGGTACTATATAATTATATATAATAAATAAACACTTTGGTCGAATCGCATCTATATGGAAATACTGTCGAACCTACTTCAAGAATGAATAATAATATCCTTAAAGCATGGATGATACATAAATCAGTTAATAATAATAATTGACAAATCTATCTATCTATCTATTGCCTGACGCCGTGATCTCTGAAGGGGTGGCCACGAACGAACCGCCCCCATGCACCTCTGTCCCCAGTCAGTCGACGCCCCTCCTCCCAACCAGCACCACCTTCATTCATATACTTCCTCACTCCATCCTTCCACCTCTCCCTCGGTGCACCTCTCCCTCTCTGTCTTTCCACCTCGCTCTCGTACACCCTCTTAGTCATTCTCTCGCTTTCCATACGTTCCATATGGCCGAACCATCTCAAGTTGTTCCTTTTCACACTTTCCAGCACATCTACCTCCACACCACACCTCCTTCTTACTTCCTCATTTGTTTGTCTATCACTACATGTAACTCCGCACGCACTTCTCAAGTAACTCATTTCCACCGCTCTCACTTTTGGTCTGAGTCTCTTGCCGAACGTCCATGCTTCGCTTCCGTAAGTTAGTGTCGGGATGACCACACTGTCATGCAAGGACTTCTTCACTTCCATACTGACCACTCTATTTCTTGTTACTGCTTTCAATGTTCCTACAACCCTCTTCCCCTGTTGCACCCTCTCCCACACTTCGTCATCCATAGTCCCATCTTTACTCAACACACTGCCAAGATTCTTAAAAGTACTGACAATCTCCATAGCCTGGCCATTCAACTTCACCTCACACTCTGTGACTTCACCCCTTTGGATGACCATCACCTTGCTCTTCCCCGCATTTACCTTCAAATTCCGTTTTTTGCACACTGTTCCAAACTCATTTACCTGACCCTTCAACTCCCATTCATTATCACTCATCAGAACTGTATCATCCGCAATCAGCAGTATAGGCAGCTTCCACTCATTTCCCTCCCTTTTCAGCGATACACCAACATCCATTGCTCTTCCTAGTATTTCTTTCATGTCTCCATCCATATATACAGTAAACAACCACAGGGACATCACACACCCCTGTTTCAACCCAACACTCAGGTCAAAGAACTCGCTCTGCTCATTCTCCACACGTACTGCCACCCTTGCAACCTCATACATGCTCTTCACTGCTTTCAGCAACTTGCCATCTACTCCGTATATTCTCAGTACTTTCCACATGCCTTCTCTATCCACTCTGTCATAGGCCTTCTCCATGTCCATAAAGGCAACATACACCTTTTGTTTCTTCTCCAGATATTTCTCCACAACACAATTCAGGGTAAAAATCTGATCTACACATCCTCTTCCCTTCCTAAAACCTCCCAAATCACAATTGAATAACATATGATGGATATATAAATATCGCATGAATGCTAACAGAGCGGTTAGTCTCAAAGAATGGCTGATATCCTGAAGGTCAAAGTTAGCGCGTGGTAAAACGTGATGCGGTGTAGGGTCAAAATACTGAGGTCACAACGTCTCAAATAGAGAGAATATATAAAATAGGAATATCAGCTGAATGGCAAATAACAAATGAGTTATAAATAAAGAGAGAGGTTTTAATTTTCTACTAACGTATACAGCTAGATTTAATAATCGTAGTTCAGGGAACTGAGCAAAATAAAGATTAGTCTTATGGAAAAGACAAAAACCCTCGCATTGAAATATTAACGTGATATGGGCAAAATAAGAATTACTATGAATTCAAGTTAAATGTTTAAACTGGTTGTGAAGCCAGGAAACATAAATAAAAGGAAGTCTAGCTAAGAGACAAGATAGTTAACACTCTCTGTGAACATTTATATCCAACACTCGTACCCTGATAATCCTATTAACTTAAGGTCAGATCTGCCAGAGGTGTTCACAGTATTTACGTGTAGTGTGCGGGTAATCGGGCCGAATGGATATATATATAAACTTGGTGGCAATACATGAGTATATATTACACAGTATATATATAAATCAATCCCAAGATAGCGTTTGTATGTACTCACGATACGAGTAACAAAAGGGACTAAGGAGAGAATAAAAGATCTCTGGCGTCTACGTTAATTGAACACATAACATATCCTACACAACCTTGCAATAATCACGAAACACAATAAGTAAACAAGAAGCACTCAATTTTGAGTAGGAGTATAGCAGAAGGTAGCCTTGTAAAGATCTGACACACGTGGGGGCGACCAGGCGCATCAGGCCAGGTGCGTCTTGGCCTGGTTGCCAAGGGGAGGGGTGGGGGAAGGTCCAGGGGTACCCTCGCACAGGTAGCACCAGCGTAGGTCACTTCCGGGGACAGCCTACACACACTCTCGTCTGGACACCGTCTCTGCTTGAAGGCCACGATTTAGAGGATTTTGGCTAGCCTCTTCGGATGGTGCTGTCCGATCGAGTGATTCACGTATACTCCCCCACAGAAACTCCGTGGGACACAGTGCTTCGACTTGCCTAACTCTACCCTGTTTTTGGCCAGGTAGTATTTGATTTTATGGAGAGTGAGAAGTCGGTGGTTTCCGGAACATAAGACGTATGGGAAATATCGTTTTTTATTTATTGCGTGGTTGTCTAAAGCTTTACAAATAAAATGCATACATGAATATGTGGGGAATAGTATGTTTTATTTATTAACCCCTTCAGCACGATGACGTATTTTTACCCTTGAATCTGGCTAACATTAGACGACTTTGTGCAGTTTAAGAAGAACCTATGCTATTCGGAGGGTTTAGTGAGATCGTTTTTACCCCTTTGAGTCCTAGAGGTAGATTATAAACTAAAGAAAATTGTCTAATGGTAACCCGAATATGATGACAATTACGTCATCGTGCTGAAGGGGTTAATAATAAGAGGTAATAGCTTAAAGTCTAGGTATACATAGGATAATTAATTTACAATATTGGAGGCCTCTCTCCCTTTAGAGGCTTGTATAGAGTGATCTGCTTGTCTTCTCGTCTTGCGGAATTCCAAGCACAGCCTCGTCTAGCTGTGGTAGTGGTGCATGGAAACGCCAGGGTGGCTGGAGAGGAATGACCGAGGTTGGAGTCTCATTTGCATTAATTCCTCCTCCGTATAGTCTAAATCTGGCCCAGGTGCAAACGGCCATTGTTCACCTGGTGCCCGGGGGCACAAACCAACAAACTGTGGTGGATCTCCTCTCCCGCGTATGCGCGTAAGCCGCGCGTTTCTCCTGGAGTTGTGCTATGGGTGACTGCAGTATCTTGTTGTTGTTGTCCAGGGGAAGCTGTTTCCGGTCTCTCTTCCGGCGGGTTATGGACGCAATTCTATACCGGTGAGTTGTTGTTCCTGCCGTTGATGGGAATGGTTTTGGGGTCTCATTTGGCATTATGTTTCCCAGCTCTGTCATTTCAGGGAGGATGTATGTCTCTCGGCCAGCCGGCCCAGAATACGACCGGGCGGCGAAAATATACGTTTTTCACCACTCAATTGCTGTTCCCACTTTTCTTATCATTCTTCAATGTTCATATGTTTATCATATAAGTAGAATAACCACACATGGAGAAGAAATAATGCTTTATATCGTATACATACAACAAATTCTGTCAGAATTGAAGGGTAGATATTACACTTTCTGGGCACTTTTCACTACCTCATTTTCGCTTGTTGGAGGCTTCAAAGTGTATCAGAATTATCCCCTTCTCTACCGGCGTCTTTTGTACTATATTCTGGCTATTATTAGACGATTTTATTCAGTTTAAAAAGGGCTTCCACCGATTAACAGGCTTCGAACCATCTCACGTACTTAACCCTTTTTACTACCACAAATCCTTCTTAAGTTGCACAAAAGTCTAAATTTTGCTAGAACAAAATGTAAAAGACGTGGCTGGTACAAAAGAGGATAACCCCTTGTTTACGTGATTTGCGCCTTTTCTGGGATACTTAAATGCCTTTGTGACCATCAGGAGTGTTTAGACATTTTTAGTTTAGTTACTTCATCCTCTGTGTGTGCTTTTGAGCGAGCTGTGGACAGACAACTTATTTTAGAGAGTTTATTATGAGATCAAGTGAATTCTACTCCTGAATACTAAACGACAACCCCCGGTGCACGAAAGGGTTAAGCCGCTGTCACACAAGCTCTTTTTCAGTCAATTTTCCATGAGCAACTTTTTTCTCGTTATATTTTGGGACTGTTTTGCATCGGTATCGGTAACTAGAGTGAAGATAGATTATGTTAGGCGGCGGAATTCTGATAAAGTGTAATTTTTTAAGCTTCCAGATCATAATTGCCCGTAAAAATTGCTCAAAAAAAGGCTTGTGTGACTCCGGCTTTATTGACTGTGACTGTATATAGTAGTGTACAATCATGGTCAGTAATTCTGATACAAGTTGAGCCCTGATACTGATGAAAGTGGGGTTTCTGGACCCACTCTCCCTCATCTTTAGCCCCATTAGTTTTGAGATTTAAGACGCTTGCCCCAGTAGTTTGGTGATTCTAAGACCATTCACCCCATTTCTTTGTCAATTCTAAGACCATTCACGCCATTCAGGTGACTATTTTTTGTTCCTGGCTAGTGATTGCAAGCTTGCAAACCTGCCGGAATATTTTTCTACCAAGCCTGTACAAATTTATCTCGAAGGGGGATCTTTCGGGTTTTTTCTGTAAGCTTGATGGAGGTGTAGGGAGCAAAACAAAACAAAAACCTTCCCGTAAATGAACCTCCACCACGCAAATATCAGGTGCAGATTTAATACGGAAAATCAATTCAGCTTCGAAAATATGTATGGCTTCAAAAATACATGGCCAGTATTTATGGCAGCAACTGTACCGTCAAAAGCATAAATGACGATGACGCACCCATTTGAATCAGTATCGAACACAAACGAGACAATACTATGCCTTATTATAGCCCAGATGCTTCACAACTTGGCTTTAAGGGGAGACTGACCGTTTGTTTGGTCTATTAATTCATTTATTCATATTTTTGTTTTAGTTTCCTCCTTAGACCTCCATCAAGCTTAGACAAAAAAAAACTAGACTACCCTTCAAGATATATTTGTAAATTTGTTGGTAGAATAATGTCCCGGCCGAAGGCCGGTTCCTCTTAAAATTGCAGGCTCACTGTCGCTCGCCAGGAAATAATCGACACCTAAATGGCACGAAAGGGCTTAAAATTGACGACGAAATGGGGCGAAAGGTGTCAAAATCGCCAAACTAAGGGGCTGAACGTCTTAAAATCTCAAAAACTAGTGGGGGCTATACATGAGGGAGAAGTGGGTCCAGAAAAACGGTCTCCTGCCCTTAACACTGTCTGGTCCAATGTCTTGAGGGTTATTATGATATTGTTTTATTTTTATTGAGGATTTTGCTTGCGTTTACCCTTTTTCGAGCAATATAATGGTAGTTAGTCCCCTTGGTTAAGGGAGCCCACCTCGCTTTTTTTTTCTCTCTCTTTCTCTCCCTCTCTCTTTGGCTTGTATCCATTCGGCCCCATTCAGCCTACTGTTTTAAGACGTTTACCCCCATCCAGGTGTCAATATTTCCTGGCGAGCGGTATCGAGCCAGTATATATATATATATTTTTGTTTTGACAGCAAACTAAATTTGTACATGTTTCGATAGAAAAATGTCTCCGGTGAAGCCGGATTTTTCCATACCATGCTGGCTCGCTACGCTCGCCAGGAAGAAATCGACACCCGGATGGGGATAAACGTCTTAAAACAGTTGGCTGGATGGGGCCGAATGGAAAAAGAGAAACGTAGATAAAGATAAAAAAAAGGCCAGTGACCCCCCTTAATAAGAACACATTTTCCTTCTATCTACAAACTGCTCACCCAAGCTAAATGTGTACATTTTCTTTTATAGACAAATGTTCTGTCCGAAGGCCGATTTGTTCGCGAACGATCGCTATCGTTCGCGCTGAAAAATCGACACCTGAACGGGGTAGCGTCAAGGTATCGCCAAAGTGATTGGGTGAAACGTCTTAAAATCTCCAAACTTCCTCAGACCAAATATGGTTAAAGGTTAAAACATTCAAATGTGTGTATTGTACATATCTCCACGACTGTATTATGTTGTTAGAGATAGGTAAAGAGATGTTGAATGATGATAAAATGAATTTGATTAAAATATGACTCCATTTTGGTTGCCAACCCTTCAGGAATATTAACCCATTCAGTACCGGTGCCGTCCTTTTAACTTTATTCTGGCTACCATTAGACGATTATTTTTTCAGTATTAATTTGGCCTCAAGCATTTACAGGCTTCGATCTATCTCACTTATCCCTTGTTACTACCACAGATCCTTCTTGAATTGAACAAAATCACCCAAATATAGAAAGCATAAGATTAAGAAGACGTCGCTGGTACAGAAGGGGTTATGCCAGCATAAGTCAGGAAGAAAGTCAGGACTGAACCCTCATTTCGAGAACCACATTCACTTAACTGATGGATATATATATATATATATATAAATGATCTGTTCCCCATGAATATTCTTTCCTCTCACTTAAACATTAGGCTACCATAGTGCGGTGGGAATATGAACATGATTAGATTAATATCCAGTATTCGAGAATGGATAATAAGTCGTAGGCGTGTGCATAAACCTTTAACCGTCTTGGTGGTGTAATGGTTAAGATGTCTAAACATCTGTGTGTGATAACCCGGGTTCGAATCCTGGTGGATCACATATATGCTTTCATTAATTTCATTGGAGGTGTTTGGTGTTGTGGTGAAATTAATAACAAATATATTATAGTATATTGTGTTCGGGAACTTTCCCTCAAACTGATCATGGCATGATAAGTTAACCTAAGGAACCATGTTTTGCTTTAAATAATCGTTATCCCTAATCATATAATTACTGAGATAATTGCCTCGACATAATTGTAGAAAAATCAGGGTTGCAGGAACAGCGCAAAATATGCAATTTGTTATTTATTTGTTTGTACCAAAAGAAAGTACGAAGTTTTTCGTTATAATAACAATACGCTTATATGGGATAATTAAAGACAAGATAGCTTGACAATGTACATTTATAATGCTGTTATCAACATTTTAGCTATCGTGCTAGCAACAATTATTATATGGAAATGGCAGTGCCGACTGCATCACTCGTGAAGATGAAAATGTATAGCCAAAGTCAGTGTTCCCTATCCGAACATCCTGTAGTTCAATCACTCTTTACGCAAGAGTGGAGATGTGGGACTGAAACGAGATCAACATTCTAATTCATAACTGTTCCTAGTAAATAATCTTAGATATTTGAAGTTTGCAGTGACTGCAGAATGGGAGATCTTGAAACTTTTCGATCAACAACTATTTAAAGTTCGAGGTGATTCGGATACACGTTCGCGTATCGTTTATGTTAACCCGTACAGCCCCAGCGACGCGTCTGACGCGTCGGCGATGTATGTAACGCACAACCCCAGAGACGCGCATGACACTTCACCCTAATTGCGCCGACCGTAACCTCAGGTGTAGCCACTCAAGAGGGCTCAGATTTGTATGGGAACTGTGTACGTGTCCCACGCAACCGTGCCGATGGTTGAATACTCTCAAAGTCCACGTGTGTGCGTGCGAGCGCGCAATAACCTTTTTTTTGGGATAATTGCCTTCAATATTTTACTCTTGTAAAATCCGTTTTCGGGGGCTCTGTAGGACCAATTTTTAAGCTTTTTGAGCGGTTTTTCGTGGTTTTTCCTTCATTCCTAACCCATTCGCTATTGTTTCTGGCATAAAACCATTTTTTGAAAACCGGCCGGGTTCTGGTGCGCAAACATTACAAAACTAGCCGGGGCTCCACGGGTTAATATAAATTAACTTGAAGCTTAATGGGTCGGACATCATATTCATATTGGCTAGAAAAGAGGTAAGTGAAGTTTTCTAATATATTGTTTTCTTCAGGTATGCAATTACTACCGGAACCTTATATTAACCCCTTTCGTACCGAGGTTATGTTTTGTGTGTTTTTTATGCAGCTAAGGAAGGATCTGTGATAGTTAACATGATTAATTAGATAGTTTGAAGCCTTTTAATTGTTATACCTCCTTCATAAGCTACAAATATTGTCGAATAATTGACTTTCATATACCCTGATCGTATAAGCATTCGTATAATGTTAACTACAATAAATTGCTAAAATGCGCCATGAACCTGAAGGGATTCACAATAGTTCATTTTGAAACCGCAGCTCTTTTTAACAAGTAAAGACATATTATAATGTATTCGTTCAAATATACAACAGCGATTCATATCCATATACGAAGCACCTCTTGCTAGAATGATTCACAACAATCAAAACACGATAGAGAGGAGCCAGTGTTCGGACGTGTGGCCAAGTATTTTATTCTTGACCAGGTCAACAGTTTGTAATATACTTAAAGGCTTTCTAACTCATTATTGGTACAGTACATTGTACGGATATTTTGTATATAATAATTTAGTTTCTGGCTACATTGTTTAAATAGGTCGTGTTAATTTGTCGGGAGAGTATATATATATATATATATATATATATATATATATATATATAGTTATAGTTATAGCAACAGATACCCCAGGTGGGAAGCGGAAGTGCATAACGGCAAGTAACACCAACGTAATGATGAAAAACATCTGTATTGTATATTAGTGACAGTTTCGACATTCCTTATGTCATCATCAGACCTAAAAATAATTATAACATTCGTTGTTCTTACCCACAAGTCTCATTAAGGGTGATATTAAAATCCTCCCAGAAAATTATCGAGATTTTTCAAGTTCAAGGATCGTATCCATGATGCTTTGCAGTCCTCCATTGTTTATCTATATAAATGTAGACGATGTAATGCATCTTTTATTGGCCAACCGAAGCACCAATTAAACAAGAGGATTGCCGAACACCAGGATCGATCAGTTAGAACAGGCCTCCCGGTCTCAAAACTATAATTCTCAGCAATACAAGACAATTTTGAAACGTTAGGTCACCCAATGAATTGTTTTTGGTTTTTTTAAATATTGTGAGATATAAATTGACTACACCGGTATCTGGGGAATGTTGGCAACAACCTTCCGATAGGGTAACCTCACTAGAGTGAACAATTTCCTACCAGAACCCGGTGATTGTATATATTGTAGAGATTAATTAATGTTAGGTAATTTAGTACTGTATAAGATTACCTTGATCAAGTTAATTTAGTTATAAAACCTTGTAGAAATAAGTTTAGAAGAACTGTAAAGAGGATCAGTTTAAATATTCCCGCGACCGCATACGCGATCCACCGTTTGCTTTAGGGTCGTTAATATCTTGATATTATGTTCACTAAATCGTTGTGAAACGATGTTCACCTTTATAATTATATAATTTAAATGCTGATAATTATTTATGATTTCGTGAAGAGGGAATGAACCCTTGGTAACGAATTAATATATAGTTTATTTAAGAGTCGGAAATTGAAGTTCCGATCAGACGCTAGTAAACATCTGAACGGTAGAGACGTGTCCCGTGATCTCCTCCACCACAATTCCCACGCCCGGCCCGGAGTCCTGACCAATAACCCTATCTACCGAAGCCGGAATCCTCTGAACTAAACCAGGACCCTAGTTATAGCTAAGTCATTGATATATATGGCCATTTATACAATGTTTAGTTAGGGCATCCTGAGAGATAGGCTACCATAGTTCATACCATAAGGTAGGCGATCTCAGACTTTATTTTTATTTATGTTGATTAATTTAATATTTCGATTGGTGTAGTAAGAGATAACCTTTGGCCATATTATCCCCCACAAATATAGTTCACTTGTTCGGGCGATTCAACCCTCCTTATAGCAGTCATTACTCACAGTACACTTGAAGCCTTCTCTGAGTACACACGACACCTCCACCAACCTCTTGTGCTTTTAACTGGTAAGCTAGCCTATACGATACCAATATAAGATATATGGTACTACGTATATCTAAATAGTTTATTTTAGGTTTTATTATTTTTCATTTTTATCTGGTATAAGTTACGTATGTATATTATGCTTAATTATATACAGTTAATATCTTAATTAATTAAATTCTTTCTAATAAAATGTTATAATTTTTAGGGTTGATGATGACTAAGGAATGTCGAAACTGTCACTAATATACAATACATTTGTTTTCATCATTACGTTGGTGTTACTTGCATATATATATATATATATATATATATATATATATATATATATATATATATATATACTGTATAGTATATATATATATATATAAATATAAAATAAAACAAAACTGTTTCCTATTTCCTTCTTTACTCTCGAGTCTGCTGGGTTCCTCCTTGACCCTGTTTCTTGGTGACCCAAATGTCAGTGGGTGGGGAGAGAGCCTTACACCTTACTGTCCTTGTTTTAAACCCTAGTGTATACTTTATCAAATTTTAGGCCGGACAACTTAGTAGGGACTGCAAAGTCCGTGTATTCTGTGTATCTATGTAACTCTCTCATACCTTCTCCCTCCCCCCATCCCCCCACCCTCTCTCTCTCTTTCTCTCTCTCTCTCTCTCTCTCTCTTTCATTGAATACATTCGGAATAACATATTTTTCAGTGATATAATAATGATACTAAATGATACGATCATTACTTTTGTAAGATTAATAATGATTGCATAATGTTTGCAAAAATAGTAATAGAATTGCAAATTTATAAAGTAGGCTATGAATGTCGACACCAGCGGGTATGCGTACACTCTAGGACATAGAATTGTAGCGTTATATTTTTCGAAGCTATCCCGAACTTAAATTGAATCTTCTTATTATTTAACGTATATAATATTTACGTTCGGAGGTTAGCATTGCTGTTTGAGGGTTCATATTGGGCCAGGATTTATGTCTTGGAGTGTATAGAGAATTATATAATATATTTTCTTCTATCTCTCTATTATTCATCAATTATCGGGTTAACTGCATCACTACTACTCCTCGATTACGGGATTCCTGTCTTAGGTAAGTATTTGTTGTTGATCTTACCTTACTCAAGGGACCCTACAGATGCGCGGATAAGTGCTACTTTTCTTATTTTGTCAATTTGATTGTCACTCCCCTATAAAATTTTCAGAGTTAGTTTTCTCCAGCCAGTTCACTGAGTCCATAACACTTTGTTTACATTCTAAGCTCCTCCCAGATGTTCCCGGATGTTCATTAGCCAATCAGAGTGGAGCTTCACCTAGTGAGACAATACATTTTTATTTTCCCAACAAATTATTATTTTCTTTTACAATTTCCACTCCATTGTGTCTTCCTGTGTTTTACATACTGTTTGAATGTATTACTTTCTCATTTCTCTACAAAAATCTTACTTTTTGGGATATCGATTTGTAAAAAAGTACATTTTAACTTGTACCCACAATGCACTTCGCCTGTGACGTCAGTTTCAAACCCAACCTCCATACTGGAAGGCGTCAAACACGGTGAGTTTTCCTCACATTTAGGGATATTTTTGGCAGTATTTCTCGAGTATGGCTATTTTTCTTCAATACATAACCGTAAATAGACCCTTAGGGCTTGGATTACAGGGTCTTTTCCATGTCAAAAAGGCCAATATCGCCCATTATATAGGGACATATCCTCAGCCACCCCCCCACCCCACACACACTCAACACTTGTCCATGTGTGCAGCTGACACTGACAGATTGCATCATCATGGCGGCGGCATGTCTTGATATTGGCACTTTACTTTTTTTTCATAAATATTGCGAAGACCCTGAGGCATTATTTCAATTGTGTGTTCATCATGGCCTCATTTTGGACACTAAGAACTGTGAAAATTGTGGTAGGAGTGCTGTGTTGGACCTTAGGTGCCAAAAGATGGTCTCGGTGAGGAAGCAGAAAAGGCGCAAGTGTGGATGGGCCCAGAGTGTTATTGCTCATACTTTTTTTTACAATATTCATTTGCCACTCTATAAGGTACTTACATTTGTTAACATGTACCTAAGAGATGGCTTTTCTTACCTCTGTCACTTCAGAGCTGGCCTTCGGTCAACATGCCATCAATGACTGGAGCAGTTTCTGTCGTGAAGTCCTTATAGAGTGGTGTTTTGAAACATCTACACAACTGGGAGGTCCTGGCTCGATTGTGGAGATTGATGAGAGCAAGTTTGGTCGACGCAAGTACCATGTTGGTCGGGTGATTGAAGGCCAGTGGGTGTTTGGAGGTATATGCACGCAAACCAGAACCTTCTTCATGGTGCCTGTTGAGGATCGTACCGCCGACACTCTGCTGGCCATCATCAAGGAGAAGATTCTGCCGGGGACCACCATCATCTCGGACTGTTGGAAGGCGTATCACTGTCTGGGGAAGGAAGGCTACTAACATCTGACGGTCAACCACTCAGTTAATTTTGTGGACCCAGACAGTCGTGCCCACACCAACACCGTGGAACGCCTATGGAGGGATGCCAAGCGGAAGGTTCCACTTTGCGGCAGGCGCAGGAAGCACTTTGTGGGATACTTGGCATGGACCATGTTCATTATGCATCACAAAGACCCCAACACCAGATTCCATCATTGTTTGAAGGTTACTGCTGCCCTCCTCAGCCCCAACAGTCCGACTCAGAATCTCCACCTCCGTCACCACCTCCGTCACCACCCGAGCCAACATCGTCACCAACTCCATCACATTCCTCATCTCCACATCAGCCAGGACCGCGACAATGCTATTCCTCTACCGCCGCACCTGCTAGTCCACCCGACCTCGACCCAACACCTCCAGCAACTCTTCGACGCACAGCTCTACGTCGTCAGGCACCCTGCTCTTCTTCTACCGCCACACAGTAACTTCAACCGTCAACAACCACAGCCAGTCGTGCTTCTCTTAACTTTTCCATTTGGTTAGTACCCTATTGGGCCTAGTACAGTCCATCCTCCTATAACACGAGCTTCTACAACGCGATCCTCCTTCAACATGACGGGGGGGTCCCGAATTACCTAAACCTCTTATAACCCGAGCCGAAAACATATAACGCGATATGGCCTTGTTGGGTGCTTCAAATCCGGTGCCTACTCTTACTGCGCGACCCCCCCCCCACCTACAGCGCAATGACGTCGATGCGCACTGGATTTTAAGATGATTTTGCTAATGGATAATGCCCCCTGGCATCCTGCCTACCCGCAAAATCTCCACCCTCAATGCAATATTATCTTCTTGCCTCCAAAAACAACATCCTTATCTCCATTTAAAGTGTTATTCCTACTACGCGAAATACCTACAACACGATGCCCAGTGCCGCCCCTAAACTCGCATTGTAGGAGGATGGACTGTACTGTATTTCATTCACAATTTATATATTTCAGATTTCACAATCACTGGGAGGCCCTTACATTTTGTGAATCGGCCTACACAATGATTTCATTAGGCATACCGTACACAAGTATTGTTATTTTACTGGGTATTAGTTTATGACCAACCAGTTACAGGCCCCATTGATGATTATTAGTGTGTTATCACTTTCATGAACGATACTTTGTTGGTGTACATGTAATTACCGCCGCAAATTCACTATAAGGGAAATACGAGAAACTGTCTTCTCAACCTACTGCAACCTCTTCTTCAGCCTCTCAACCTACTGCATCAACTTCTTCAGCCTCTCATTAAGGTATGTTATCGTCTAGGGGACATATACTAGGTGTTAGGTCAAGGTTAGGTTAGGTTATTTGGTTAGGTTAATGAAAAAATTTGGCTCGGATTTCATGGATTTAGCAGGGGGGGTGGGGGGGGGCGGCAGCCCCCACCTATAATACTACGTTAGGTTAGGCTAGGTTAGGCTAATGTTAACCCCATTATACTAGGTTAGGTTAGGTTATTTGGTTAGGTTAATGACAAAACTTGGCTCGGATTTAATGGATTTAGAGGGGGTGTGGGGGCAGCAGCCCCCACCCATAATACTAGGTTAGGCTAGGTTAGCTTAGGCTAATGTTAACCCCATAATATTAGGTTAGGTTAGGTTACGTTTGGTTAGGTTAGGCCATAGACTACAGTAGATCTGGACTGGACACGAAAATGGAACTTTGCAGTAAGGGACACAAAATCGGAGAACGAACCCCCAAGTTCGAACCTCGAAACTGCGAAAACATCACATTTTCAAGGTTTTGAGGTTCAAACTTGGGGGTTCGTTCTCAGATTTTGGGTACCTTACTGCAAAGTTCCATTTTCGTGTCCAGTCCAGATCTACTTCAGTCTATGGTTAGGCTAATGTTAACCCCATAATACTAGGTTATTTGGTTAGGTTAATGACAAAACTTGGCTCGGATTTCATGGATTTAGCGGGGGTGTGGGGGCGGCAGCCCCCACCCATAATACTAGGTTAGGTTTGGTTAGGTTAGGCTAATGTGAACCCCATTCTTACTGGGTTTTTCCACGTTGAAAAACAAGAAAACACGAGCCAACTTTCAAAATGAGGGTACTGTGATTTTGCACTCTGAAAATTCGAAAAACCCTAGCTAAGTTTGGTCAACACTTTTGGGTTTTCTTCATCTGAAAAAGGGTGAAATCCGAGCCAACTTTTTTTCCAATTTTGCCCTTTTTGGACTCTGAAAATTGGCCAAATCCGAGCCAAAACTTGGCTCGGATTTCAACATTTTGGGGTTTTTTCAATTTTATTTTTTACGTTTTTAGAGTTATTCCCATAATACCCCTATTTTTACCCCACCAAAAACCCCGCATTCCCAAACTCTCCCCTAGATTGTTGAGGTATCGGAATTACAATTAATAATAATACAAATGCTAATAAATAGTGCTTTCCTCACTTTCTAACAAGAAAATACACACTTACAAAACATTAAAATACAAAAATAAAATAAATAAAACCTAAAATAACAGGAGTTGTAGTTATGCAGAATTACCCAACTGAGGTTAAGCTAATTGGACGATAGTTACTGGGTAGGGATTTGCTGCCTTTTTTGAATATCGGTGTTACGTTGGCTAGCTTCCACTGATCAGGCATAGTTCCAGACTGCAAGGATTTATTGAATAGTAATGTCAGTGGTTTGGAGAGCTCATCCTTAGCTTCCTTTAGAACTCTAGGCGAGATTGTATCAGGTCCTGGCGTTTTATTTACCTTGAGTTTATCTAAACAATTCAATACTTCTCTCTCTGTAACGGTGATATTGCTTAGAACATCTGAATTATCAATCTGAATCGGCGATGGTGTAGGGATATCACTGAGGTCTTCTGTTGTAAAAACTGATGCAAAGAAGGAATTGAGGGCATTACTCATTTGTACTTCGTCTTTGGTGTATTCTCCATTTTCATCGACTAACGGTCCAACAGTTGAAGTAACTACTTTTTTCTTTCTGATATAACTATAGAATTATTTCAAGTTTGTTTTACTTTGATTCGCAATATGTAACTTTAAGGTCTTTTTACTTTGCTTAATTAACTTTTTGGCTTTTCGTCGTAGCTCTACAAATTTCACCCGTTCTTCGTCATTTTGTGAGGATTTTAATCTATCATTAGCATATTTTTTAGCAAGCAGGCAGTTTGAAATATCTTTATTCCACCATTTGGGCTTATTATTATGGCCTGGACGCCGTATTTTCGATGGTATGCAGTCTTGCACTGCTTTTAGGTAAGTGGTTTCGAATAACTTCCAAGATGTATTTATGTCGTTATTGTTAATTAAAAAGCTCCAGTCAGTTTCTTTAAATATAGCTCTAAGTTTATGGAAGTTTGCTTTCTTGAAATTAGGGACTTTTTCGATGCTTCTATTTGGTTCGTTACTAGTAAACTTTAAAGTGAAAGTTATCGTACGATGGTCGCTGTTACTGAATTCATCACCAACATTCAAATTCTCTATCAATTTTTCTTTTGTTGCAAGTACAATGTCAAGAACGTTATTACCACGGGTCGGCGTTCGAACAAATTGATAAAGCGAACTCTCTTACAAGTTCGTATACAAGTCATGTCCGGAGTGTGAAGTAAGAGTATCGCCCAACTTGGTCACAGGTAAATTAAAGTCGCCAAAAATTACAGTATCTTGTGAGTTACTTACATCTGCAATTTGTTCGTAAATTTCTCGGTCAGTTTGCACTGATTGAGCTGGAGGTCTGTATATTAACGCAAGTATTATTTTTGTACTTTTATTATTCTTTATTAGCACAAAAGATGTGTCGACGTTCACAATTTGAGGTTTAGACACGAGGGTCGGATTAAGACTTTCTTTGATATAAAATAAAACGCCACCTCCATTTTTATTTATTCGGCTGTTCTCAAACATTACATAACCGGGAAGTGAATACTCTGCTAAAAAGTCTCTATCTTCTGTATTGAGCCAAGATTCTGTTATGCCAATCACATCATAATTTTCTGTAAACACTAGTTCCTCTAAATCTGAAAATTTATTGCATATACTAAGAGCGTTTGCATAGAAAACCTTTAAAGTTGCGGTTTTAGAACTCACAGAACGTTCTTTCATCGAATTTTTGGTTCTGGTCGGATCTACATTTACATTCATGGCTGTCCTCGGTCCTCGGTCGTTATCCCTGGCGGTTTTGAATTTGGGTCGTGTTGGTGGAGCTTTATCCAAATTTGACGGTTCTTGACGGATTAGTATTTAATTCCATTTAGGTTGCCGTCCTCGCTGTCTTCGGTCCTCCTTCCTGGTTGTCCTGTGCTGAGTCGATTTCTTCTCCGAAAATCCTTCACCGCATCATTGAGAAGACGCCCAAAACGTGCTGCTCGCACCTGGTTCAGATGAACTCCATCGTCCAAAAACAAATAGTCATCGTAGTAGAAATTGTTCCAGGTGTCGACGAATCCCACGTTCTCCTTCCTGCAGAGGTTTGCTAGACAACGATTTGTGCTGTTGTAAAATCGGCTCTCTACACCGAGCCGGGGGACGATTCCTGAGACGATGATCCTTGATGACTTCTCCTTAAAAGACTTGATCAGCTGCTGGTACTTTAAAAGCAAATCTTCCGACCGGGTTCGCTGTACATCGTTGGATCCAACGTGGATGACGTACATTGTATTCGCTGGGGCCAGCTTAGATACTTCGTCAACTGCTGCAACTACGTCATCCACACCACCACCAGGGATACAAAAACGCTTCCTGGTCTTAGGTGCCCTGGCGCAAAACTCTGTGAGCTGACCACGTATAATCGAGTCTCCCACGAGCCGGACTTCTTCTATTTCCTCTTCGTCATCTGAGTCTGTGAGTATCTGGAAACGGTTTTGAAACTCGGTAATCGGTATGTGTTTCCTGGTCTTGGGGCAAACGTTGTTCCTCACGACACAGAAGTTGTCTTGAGGGGGAAGAGAGTCACTATTTGTATCTTGAGTATCGGAAACATCAGCTGAAGTGGCTACTGTAGGCGTTGAATTGTTGGCAGTTGACGTTGGGGCGTTGGTGGCTGCTGGAGTTGAGGTGACAATTGAAGTTTGTGGTACTCCAACGTTGAGTGTTACAAACTCTTGGAGTGATTCCAGCTTCATGGTGAGGACGTTGATCTTGTTGTAGGTGTTGTAGTGAGTGAGAGTGTGAAGTGAGACAGTGAGTACAAAGGAGTACAAAGGAAATCAAGCAACAACAGGTCTAGTGACCCTTCTAGGTTGCTTGTCCTCCAAAACACTGAGGATCAAGTGTCCAAACAGTGGTTTAGAGTGGGTAAGGCAACATTGGAAAGGGAATTACTGCCCTGGAACTAATGTCCGTGGCAGGATTAGGAAGTTAGTAGGGGACAGATGGGTTAGTAACTGAGGGGGGGATAAAATAAAGTTATTCATTTACAAACGCAGTCAGTCGCGGGTTTGATGCGAGATATTTGTCTAGGCGGAGTTTAAATGAATCAACGGTGATGCAGTCTATAACGTTTCGGGGAAGCCCATTCCACAAGTTGACAGCTCGATTGAAGAAGAAATTCTTAGATTCGTGTGAGTTAAAAGATTTACCAATAATTTTGCAACCGTTTCCCCCGCGTGTAATTAGATTGGTTGATAGTGAAGTACTTACTAGAGTTCATATTGTCGATGCCTTTGATGATTTTGAACACTTGAATTAAGTCACCTCTTAATCTGCGCTGGGTTAAAGGAAATATATTTAATTCTCTAAGACGCTCTTCGTATGGTTTGTTCTTTAGGCTAGGTATCATTTTGGTAACTCTACGTTGAACTCGTTCTAGCTTGTTTATATCTTTTTGGTAATAAGGGCACCAGGATTGAACGCAGTATTCCAGAAGAGGGCGGACTAAGGAATTGTAAAGGGTTAGGATAACTTCTTTGGATTTATGCTCAAAAGACCTGCCTATAAAGCCAATTATTTTGTTTGCCTTCTTAACAACTTCTGAACATTGTTGACTCGGTTTTAGGTTACTCGATATTGTTACTCACAGATCGGTTTCTCTGTTTACATTCTTAAGCTGAGTGCCATTCATCGAATAGTTTGCTTTCTCATTTAGGTATCCGATATGTAGTACTTTACATGTATCCGCATTGAAACTCATTTGCCAAATTTGGGCCCAACATGACAATTTATCTAGATTGTGTTGCATATCGTCAACTTGTTCTTTTGAGAGTACGCTATTTGCAATTTTTGTATCGTCAGCAAATTTTGAGATTATACAGGTGAGACCCTCATCTATGTCGTTGATGTAAATTAGAAAGAGAATTGGTCCTAGTACCGATCCCTGGGGTACCCCGCTACTTACATTGGTCCATTTAGATGCCTTACCGTTTATGACTACTCTTTGCTTTCTGTCGCTGAGCCAATTTTCTATCCATTTCAACACACCGTCTTGTATTCCATGCGCTTTTAGTTTTAGAAGTAAACGTTTGTGGGGAACTTTGTCAAAGGCGAGAGTGAGAGAGTGTGTGAATTGAGACAGTGAGTGAGATAGTGTGTGGAGTGAGACATAGTGAGTGAGACAGTTTGTGAAGTAAGACCGAGTGAGTAAGTATCATCCATTTCCGATTGGGTCGGATAAAATATTTATACTTTTAATGCTTCCAAAACACAATTTCTCCATTTATCTACCCATCAAAACCATCCACAGGTCTAACCTTTATACTTCAACAATACTCAACCCACCCCTTCATCTTCTCTCAGTATTCTTGGTGTTTCTTTTTCTGCTGGCCTTTCTTGGAAAGATCATGTTACCACTCTTGCTAAAACAGCTTCCCAGAAGCTAGGTGTGCTCAACCGACTCTCTGGGTTCTTCACCCCCGCACAGCTTCTTGCTCTGTATAGGGGTACAGTGTGCCCATGTATCAAGTTTTGTTCGCATGTGTTGGGAGGTATAAAAAGCATTTTGTCTCATCAACTCACCTCCTCTCACTAATTCCCTATGCAATGCAATGTTGCATCTCTCTCACTCTTCTACCGCTATTATAATAGTCATTGTTATTCAGAGCTCTCTTGGTGGATACCCCCTCTCTTGCAGAGAGTGGGGGGCACCCGCCTGTCAACACACTCCAACCCCTATTCTGTTCAATGCTCAAACCCAAGATTGAACAAATGTTATCGGTCTTTCCTCTTCTCAACAAGCAAGCTTTGGAACTCGCTCCCTGAATCTGCCTATCTCTCATTATATGAGGCACTAAACTCAATGTTTACCGCGTTGCATTGTGGGAAATTGGCGACATTGCGAACCTATCCACCCTCCATCAACAATTCTTTATGTTGTTGTTGTTGTTGTTCCCTAAGCTGCCTGGCCGAACAGCCCCGAGTCCCTGAGAAAGGCCATGGCCACAATCGGGCTTTCCCACAGAGCTCTCATTGAGTGTAGATTGTGTTGTTGGCGTAAGTGGTTGTGTGAAATGCAGTCTTCTATGATGTGTTTAATGGTATGGGGTGCTGTGTTACATCCCGGGCAGGCGTCGACAACGGAGTCATCCAGTCTCTTCTGATAGCTCAGGAGAGCTGGATGGTGTCCGCATCTCAGCCTGGCCAGGTGGACTCTGTCCTCGCGAGGAAGGGAGGATTCGGAAGGATGGATTTCGGGAGGTCGTGCATGCAGCTGCGTGTTGTCTGTGAGTGAGTGAATGGATCGGTGAGAGATATGAGTATGGATGTGCTTCTGGAAGTCGGTTCGGGGTGGGCAGGGAGGGAGAGAGGACAATAATTGTGTGTGATACCGTGTGCTGGGTGTTATTTTGATATTTCTTGGTGTCTGTGGGTGTGTTGCCATGTAGTTTAGTGGGTGGTGGTCTTGGTTCGTGGAGGCTGCTGCCAGGAATTGAGTGCCTCTCATGTCCAGATGGTCTTTGAATTTGAGGATTTTGGTTTCTTGATGTAGGTGATCTGTGGGTGCAGTAGCTGTGCAGCCTGTAATGATCTTCAGGGCTTTGTTTTGAATAGTCTGTAAGGTCTTATGATGTGTTTCAGCTAGGTTAGAAGCCCAGGCTGGGCTTGCGTATACCATCACTGATCTTATGTATTGTTTATATACTGTGGTGGTAGTTTCTTTGTTGTGTCCAAATTTTGTGTGAGCAAGTGACCTGAGGGCGTTAAGTCTGGGTGTCAGTTTCTTTTTAATGTTTGTGGTGTGCTGTTTAAATGTCATATGAGTATCATATGTTACTCCTAGGATTTTGTGTGTGTGTGTATGTGTTAGGGGTGTGTTGTTTATGGTGAGTTGAGGGATGTATTCGTGTTCTCCTGTCCAACTTGTGAGCAGGGTTGCGGTGGATTTGGCTGAGGCTAGATTAAGTCTGTTTGTAGTGCACCAGCCATGTAGTGTGTTGAGATAGGGTTGAAGGAGATCTGTTGCTCTTTTTGGGTCATGGTGTGTGCATGTGAGTGTTATGTCATCTGCATAGGAGGCTAAGTTTATTTGGGGCGTATTGGGTGTAGTTATATCGTGCATGTACAGATTGAAGAGTGCGGGCGATAGGACGGATCCTTGTGGGACTCCGTTTGGAAAGTTTCTGATTTTAGATGACTGACCGGCAAAAGATACGTGTGCACATCTGCCTGCTATGAAGTTGGCCAGCCACCTTTTTGTGTTGTTGTGCATGTTTGTGTTGTAGATTTTGTTTGTTAGGTTGTGGCGGGGGATGGCATCGAATGCTTTACTAATGTCGAGTGTGGCTAATAGTGATCTGTGTGGTGGTCTAGCTGAGTTGATGCCGTCGAAAGCTCTTTGTGTAAGGTCTGTGAGAAGAGTGTTTGTGGAGTGCAGTGGCCTAAAGCCATGTTGTGTTGGAGCTAGGGGTAGGTCAGGTGTAATTAGTTGTAATACTAGGCGTTCCATGACTTTGGAGGGGGACCAAAGGAGTGTGATGGGGCGGTGTGAGGAGGGTAGCGTGGGGTCTTTGTTGGGTTTGGGGAATGTGATGATGATACCATGCTTCCAAATGTCTGGTATTGTGTTGTGTGAATAGCTGTAGTTTGATATGTTAGTGAGTGCTTGTATGCCTTGTGGTCCCAGGTGTCTGAGGTGTATGTTGCTTATGTTGTCTAGGCCACAGGCGGGTGAGTGCTTGAGATTGTTGATGATATGCTTTGTCTGGTGATTGGTGAAGGGTGTATAGTCAGGGTCTGTGGGGAATTGTCTCTTACGTCGGATGACACGTCAGTCGTCTTTGTGAGGTTTTAGGTGGCTGACATGTGAAAAGTGATTGATGAGAGTGTTTGCTTGTTGTTTATATGAAGGAGTAGAGTCTGTTGTTGTGATTGCAGCATGTGATTGTGTTGTGTTGCTGTTGGAAAGTGGATGCTGTTGAGTGTTTTGTAGAGTTTTTGGGAGTTTGTTTTGTGATCAAGTGTTTGTAGGAAGTTATTCCAATTTAGTTTTTATTGTTCTTGTATTTTGTTGTTAGTTTGGGTGTTGAGTGCTTGAATTTGTTGTGTGATGTCTTGTGTGTGGGGTGCTGGGGAGTGTTTCAGTATGTCGCATTGTCTGATGAGGTTTTGAATTTCTGGTGTGAAGTTGGGGTTGTGTCTTTTTCTGTTACCTCTTGGAATGTGTTTCTTGTCAGCGTTTTGGATAGTTTTATTGAGTATGTGTACAGCATTGTTGATGTTAGTGATGGGTGTACTGTTTAGAGTTGTGAAGTGTTGTTCTGTCTCATTTGTGAATGCTTCCGAGTTAGCTCTTTTATAATTGGTGTATGTGTGTTTGTGGCTAGCTGGGGCGAGTCTGGTTTTGGTGGTGATAATGATCGGGAGGTGGTCAGAGCCTAAGGTTCTGACCACCCTCCAGGATGTTGTGGGGGCGAGTTCTGGGGAGCAAAAGGTGATGTCTGGAGATGATGGGTTATAGAGGGCTTGGTGAGGAATATGGGTATGTTGATGGATGTCGTTAATTCTTTATTATAAGCAGTTACTCGAAATTTCTCTAGCTGACACATACTTTGGTCTGTGAATACTGTTATTTTATGTATTTTAAAATCTCCCATATTTATAAATAACGTATATTCACAATATAAAGTCAGCCAGAATGTTCGTGCTTATAAGCTGATAATTAATCAGCTTATAATTAGGGGTTCGACCCCTACGGGGAACCCCTATTGGAATCATTAAACCCGGTTATTCATCCAAATTATCTTTACACGCCGGTTTTGACGCAATAACTCCAGAACCGCTTTTTGGATCGGGATCAAACTTTCACAAGAGGTGCGTTTTTGTATTAGGCAACTTTTGATATGCTAAACATCCGACATGGCGGCCAAACAGGTCCGTGGCAGCCGATTTCCCAAAACATTTGACGCCTAAATACCGTCTCTCCCCCTCATAGGAAACGATTTGGCTTTGGCATATGGACTCCACTGCTAATGCTCTGCAAATGTTATAGAGAAGGTTTTGCTTTTGCACTTGGGTTTTTTTCCGGCAATCTTGAAAAATCTCTAATTCCACTTAAAATTCCACATCTTGAAAACTACGCCAATGATCAAAGCCATGCTTGTGTAGTTGGGTGAGGCTCGCGATTCTGAACGTTTTGGTACCAAAAGAATATAGATGGGTGGAATAGTTTGGCCGCAGCATTGAAAACTGTCTATTCTTAAATGACTTTAAAACCGCATTCGCTACCCACACAAAGTTTACCGTCTACATTCTATAGGCTTGCACGCATCTCCCAGTTTTGCTTAATAACATAGTCGATTTATTATTGAGATCTATTATTTTTTTTGTATTTAACACTCTCAAAACAGTTCGAGTCCCTACGAATCCCACCAATTATTTAGCCAACCTACTTATACATACCTACCCTACCAAATAATAATGATAATTCAAATTTATTTTGGGTGAATAGCAGAGTATTGGCTAAGGTTTTTAACAATTCCTCCCTTTGCCAAATGCTTAGTTTAATAACAATGATATGGACCTTTAAAGTTTTGGCAATTGCCCGTGTGGACTCGTATTTTAACCCTCCTCCTTCAACCCTAAGTGTTACCACAAAATACCGCTAGATCCTTTCTCAAAAGTCGCTAGCATGTTGCTACATAGTCAAGCAATGGTAGAAGAATGCTGCAATTTCTAAAGAGTTTTGGTTTGTTTGTTTTGCAAATTTTGCAATATAATAGTATGACTAGAATGTCTGAAATTTTCAAATTATCCCTATTAAATGTCTCTAGATATAAAAGAAATGGCTGCTAGATTGAAGTAAATAGCTCTACATTTAGTGGTAATATGTAGGGTTACAACTGGCAACACTGCAACCACCACCTCCCTCACACCCCCAGAATGTCACCACAAAACACCGCTAGATCCTTTCTCAAAAGTCGCTAGCATGTTGCTACATAGTCATACAATGGTAGAATAATGCTGCAATTTCTAAAGAGTTTTGGTTTGTTTGTTTTGCAAATTTTACAATGTAATATAACTAGACTGTCTGAAATTTTCAAATTATCCCTAGTAAATGTCTCTAGATATGAAAAAATGGCTGCTAAATTGAAGTAAATAGCTCTACATCTAGATATGTAGCGATACAACTGGCAACACTGCCTAAGTGTTACCACAAAATACCGCTAGATCCTTTCTCAAAAGTCGCTAGCATGTTGCTACATAGTCAAACAATGTTAGAATAATGCTGCAATTTTTAAAGAGTTTTGGTTTGTTTGTTTTGCAAATTTTACAATATAATATGACTAGAATGTCTGAAATTTTCAAATTATCCCTAGTAAATGTCTGCTAGATTGAAGTCAATACCTCCACATCTAGCGATAATGTAGCGATGTTAAAGCTGGCAGAACTGTAAAGCCTCCTCCTCCCCCGTAGACAGGACCCACTTCCCTCCCGCTCATCGCCCAATAATTATGGTCTGAAGTTTGTATTATTATCCTTATCTTATCCTGTGTATAATTGTAAGCCTTCCACGTGTCTCTATTAAGTAATGACATTTAACAGGATTAATTATTTAAATACAAGGCTGAATATTTATCGGAAGTAGTTATTTGCCTTCGGAAAGCTGAAATATAATGTTTGCACAAATGGTAGGTATAACTAATTGCTCTGTGCTAAAGAGAGAGAGAGAGAAAGAGAAAATTCCTTTTCGTTGCCTACTATAATATTATCCTTCCCTCCTCTCTCTCTCCATTCCCTCCCCTCCCCTCTCTATCTCCATGCTCTCTCTCTCTCTCTCTCTCTCTCTCTCTCTGGGCCTAATGTAAATATTTGCGCTATTTATAACTCGCCCTAACGGGCATAATATTGAGTGGAGGGAACTAAAATGGTGTGTAATAAGAAGAGATGGCCGATTTCTCCCCATAGACGTCAAACTTAGATAGTGACGGAAGTGGAGGGTGTGTGTGTGTGTCAGATGGGATCACCATCTTTCTCTCTCTCTCTCTCTCTCTCTCTCTCTCTCTCTCTCTCTCTCTCTCTCTCTCTCTCTCGTCCAGTATTGTATGACACCGTATTTCACTTTCGCCATTTTACTTGCAGCAACAACATCCAATGGTATGTTGGGGCTTGTATTATAATCAAGTAAACAATTATAGTTACAGCAACACCATACTGTATGTACTGTACTAGAGTGGTGGGGGATGTACATAATATTATAGGCAAATTATACCTTCAAAATCAACAATCCAAGTAGTGTTGGGGCTTGTAGTGCAAGGTTGAAATACAGAGGGAACACTTCATGACGGCCACAGCAAAAATAGACCAACTCATAAACGGCCACTACCAAAAACACCACTCTCCTTAAGGCCAGTCCAAATCAACAACTCTACCCAAATCAACCAATCAACCCAAATCAACAACTCAACCCAAATCAACCAATCAACAAAAATCAACCTTGCAACCTAATTCAACAACAAATTGACTTAAATCAACCAATCTACCTCTCAGCCAAAATCAACCACACAACTCAAATTAACCAATCAACCCAAATCAAATAATCAACACAACTCTACCACTCAACCCAAATCAACAGATTAACCACTCAACCCAAATCAACCACTCATCCTAAATAAACCAATCAACCCAAGTAAAATCAACCATTCAATCAAAATCAACCACTTAATCAAAATCAACCACTCAACCCAAATCAACCACTCAACCCATATCAACCACCCAACTCAAATCAACCACCCAACCCTAATCAACCACTTTATTGGTATTGATCCCACTCGGTAGCCTATTCCGCATATCTACAACTCTGTTACCAAACAAATAGAGGCAAATCCCTTACACAGCCAATTTCTCTCTCGCTCATGTTTGTTTGCACACTGGTACGGTCGCGCTAATAAGTCATGTTTCGGTTGTCATTACGTTCGGCTCGCTCTGTGCTGTATTAATGTCTGTCAGATGTTGAATAAGATTTGTAAAGATAGGAAAATATTTGTATATCTCACTCGAAACAATGAATTCAACCTTAGATAGTGCTGATACCAATTATTGATCGAAATATACTTGGTGCCGAGACATCACTTATTAGCACGACTGTACAAATGAGGAAGATCCCATACACATGCAACCAAGATGAAAATGGGAGTCTGCAGAGAGCCAAGTGGCCCACATAAGGCAGATCCCTTTCACACTCAATCCATCTCATAAACGTTACCTGTTATTTACACTATTTACTATACACATCTATTATCATATACCTGCAACCAAAACACATTTGTAAGAGATAGGAACATAAGAAAATGGGAGTCTGTAGAGGACCAATTGGCCCACACAAGACAGATCCTTTTCACACCAAACCCATCTCATAAAAACTCTCTCCCATTTATCTGTCTCCCTTACATTTATGACATCCTAGTCTCTCTCTCTCGCTCACAAATGAGAACATAAGAAAACCGGAGTCTGCAGAGAGCAGATTGGCCCACACATGTCAGATCCCTTTCACACCCAACCCATCCCGCACTCTCTCTCTCTCTTTCTCTCATGTTTATCGCTATCTTCCTTACGTTTTCGACATCCTATTCTCTCTTGCCATACTCTCTCTCACAAATGAGAACATAAATAAAATAAGAAAACGGGAGTTTCCAGAGCCGATTGTCCTACACATGGCAGATCCCTTTCACACCCAACCCATCTCGTTCTATCTAATTTCAAGTTGAAGCTCTATTGTTCTTGATCCCATTATAGCACTCGATAGCCTATTCCACATATCTACAACTCTGTTACTAAACGAATAGAGGCAGATCCCGTATACAGCCAATCTCTCCCTCTCTCGCTCTTGTTTGTTTGCACAATCTGCTCCTTCTGTAGTTTTTCGATGCCCGATAAGTTAAATGATCTTTTGATATCTGTGACACAGCATTTGTATCCAACAGAATACCCTGCGTGCAAAACCGCTCGAACCCCGGACAACGTTGCTTGCAACTTTAATTATACTTTTAGTCATTATCAGCTACATAAGGTCTTTCCCTTTATTACTATGCTATATAAGCACTTAGTGTAGTCCTATACTGTAAAATATAAACATGTAGAATCACATAAAATCGTGATAAACTATGCATATCCTAGGTGTTGGGTAGTAGGTACAGTTGATGTCAACAGTCATAGCTCTGGCGCTACTTCAGAAGCGTCCACCAAAGGTCTCCGGTGAATTCTTGGTAGGGTCTATTCCAGACATTTTGACTCTAACATAGCTTGATTTTGGCTCTAGCGACCCCTCTAGGTTGCTTGTCCTCCAAAACACTGATGATCAAGTGTCCAAACAGTGGTTTAGAGTGGGTAAGGGAAAATTGGAAAGGGAACTGCTGCCCTGGAACTAATGTCTGTGGCAGGATTAGGAGATGTTAGTAGGGGACAGTTGGGTTAGTAACATAACACAATTTATGTGCTATTTTGTGTATCTGGGAAAAAGAGAGTAATATCTTAGTCATTTATTAATGCAATAATCCTTGATGGATCTGAAAGGGATAAAAATATAGTTATTCGTTTACAAACACAGTCAGTCACAGGTTTAAAGCAAGATTTATTTATTTATTTTTTTCTATGTGAATGATGGAGACAAAAGGCATAACTGCCTGCAGCGAGTGCCTCCCCCAGATTTCAAAGAGTGACAGGGCCGAAATCAAGGGACGTTCGAGCTAAAATGCCTGGACACACGGAGTTTGAAGCAATTTAAGTCCTAGTTAGAGGGAAAGACTGATTCTGGGAGAGAGTTCCAGAGCTCAGCAGTTGAGTAGAAGAAAGTCTGAGAATAGCATTTCACTCTTGGATTGGACAGTTGCACAGAGTAGGGGTGGGATTGTGTTGCAAGGCGGGTACTACGTACCCTACGTAGAGGAGGTGGTATACACTGGGAAAGCTCCGAGGAACACTGATTATTGTAGTAGCGATAGAATAGCGTGAGGCGTCTAGGCGATGTTTAGAAAAATCAACGGTGCTGCAGTCTATAATGTTTCAGGTAAGCCCATTCCACAAGTTGACAACTCGATTGAAAAAGACATTTTTACACTCGTCTGAGTTAAAAGATTTACCAATAATTTTGCAATGGTTTCCCTGTGTGTAATTAGATTGGTCGATAGTGAAGTACTTACTGCAGTTCATATTCTAGATGCTTTTGATGATTTTGAACACTTGAATTAATTTAATTCTCTAGGACGCTCCTCATATGGTTTGTTCTTTAGGCTAAGTGTCATTTTGGTAACTATACGTTGAACTCGTTCTAGCTTGTCTATATCATTTTGATAGTAAGGGCACCAGGATTGAAGGCAATATTCCAGAAGAGGGCCAACCAAGGAATTGTAAAGAGTTAGGATTACATCTTTGGATTTGTGCTCAAATGACCTGCTTATAAAGCCAATTATTTTGTTTTCCTTCTTAACAACTTCTGTACAATGTTAACTGGGTTTTAGGTTACTCGATATTGTTACTCTCAAATCAGTTTCTACACTCTTAAGCTGGGTGTCATTCATCGAAAAGTTTGCTTTTTCATTTTAGTTTCCGATATGGAGCACTTTACATTCATCCGCATTGAAACTCATTTGCCAAATTTGAGCCCAACATGACAACTTATCTAGATTGTGTTGCATATCTTCAACTTGCTACTTTGAGAGTACACTATTTGCAATTTTTGTATCGTCAGCATACTTCGAGATTGTACAGGTGAGACCCTCATCTATGTCATTGATGTAAACTAGGAAGATAATTGGCCCTAGTACTGATCCCTGGGGTACCCTGCTACTTACATTGATCCATTTGCATGCCTTACCATTTATGACTACTCTTTGCTTTCTATCACTGAGCCAATTTTCTATCCATTTTAACACTCCGTCTTGTATTCCATACGCTTATAATTTTGTCAAAGGCCTTTTGAAAATCAAGGTATTCAATATCTACAGCTTTACTCTCATCACATAGGTTGAGGATATCGTGGAGGAAGTCTAAGAGGTTTGTTATGCAGGAGCGTTTGTTACGAAAGCTGTGTTGAGTATCTTTAAGTATGTTGTTTTCCTCTCAGTGATTTAAGAGTCTGTCTATTATGAGTGTTTCTAGCATTTTACATACAACTGAGGTTAAGCTAATTGGACGATAATTACTGGGTAAGGATTTGCATTTTTTAATATCGGTGTTACGTTGCCGAGCTTCTACTGATCAGGCATAGTCCCAGGCTGCAATGATTTATTGAATAGCAATGTCAGTGGTTTCGAATGCTCATCCTTAGCTTCCTTTATAACTCTAGGTGAGATCATATCAGGTCTAGGCGATTTATTTACCTTGAGGTAAGCTAAACCTTTCACTACTTCTCTCTCTCTGTAATGCTGATATTGCTTAGAACGTCAGAATTATCTATCCGAGCCGGCGATGCTATAGGAATATCACTAAGGTTTTCTGTTGTAAAAACTGATGCAAAGAAGGTATTGAGCGCATTACTCATTTGTACTTCGTCTTTGGTGTATTATCCATTTTGATCGACTAACGGCCCAATAGATGAAGTAACTACTTTCTTCTTTCTGATGTAGTTATAGGATTCTTTCAGGTTTATTGTACTATGATTCGCAACATGTAACTCCATGGTCTTTTCACATCATTAACTTTTTGGCTTTGCATTGTAGTTTTACGAATTTCATCCATTGTGAGGATTTTAATCTATCATGAGCGATCTTTTTAGCATGCAAGCAATCTGATATCTCTTCGTAGTTCGTACCACCATTTAGGCATATCATTATGGTCTGTATGCCGTATTTTCGATGGTATGCAGTCTTGCACTGCTTTTAAGTATGTGATCGTGAAAAAATACCATGATGTATTTATGTATTTATTGTTGATTAGAAAGCTCCAGCCAGTTTCTTTAAACATTGCTCTAAGTTTACAAAGGTTTGCTATCTTGAAATTAAGGACTTTCTCGATGCTGCTATTTGGTTCGTTACTATTAAACTTTAAACTGAATGTTATAGTACGCTGGTCGCTGGTACTGAATTCATCACCAACATTCAAACTCTCTACCAAGTCTTCTTTTGTTGCGAGTACAAGGTCAAGTACATTATTACCACGGGTCGGAGATTGAACAAATTGAGAAAATTAACTTTCTTGCAAGTTGGCATAGAGGTCGTGTCTGAAATGTGAAGTAAGCATATCGCCCAATTTAGTCACAGATAAAAAAATCGCCAAGAATTACAGTATCTTGTACGTTAGTTATTTTTGCAATTTGTTTGTAAATTTCATGGTCAGTTTGTATTAATTGAGCTGTATATTAAAGCTAATGTGATTTTAGTTCCTCGGTTATTTGTTAATAGTAGATAAGATATATCAATATTAGCAATTTGAGATTTTTTACATTAAGACGGGGTTAAGATATTCCTTGATAAATTACAGAACTCCTCCATGTGTATTGATTCGACTTTTCGTAAACATTGTATAACCGGGAAGTGTATATTCTGCTAAAAAGTCTCGGTCTTCCGTATCTAACCAAGATTCTGTAATGCCGATCATATCATAATATTCTGTAAACACAATTTCCTCTAGATCTGAAAATGTATTTCATATTCTACCAGCATTTACATAGAACACCTTAAGAGTATTAGAGTTAGATTTTACTGACTGTATTGTCCGAATTTGTGCTTCATATTTGACTTACACTACCCTGCCTAGGCTGCTCCCAGTTGACCCCGTTTTTTTAATGGAAATCCTTGACTGAATCGTTCAGCAGACGTCCAAGACGTACAGCTCCTACTTGGTTGAGATTGACGCCGTCTCCTGAAAATAGAAATTTATCATAGTAAAAATTACCCCACGTGTTGACAAAACCGATGTTCTCCTCCCTGCAGAGGTTGGCAAGTCGGCGATTTGTACTGGTGGCTATGTTGTGCAATCGGTTCTCTACATAAATCCTGGGGACAATACCTGAAATTATAAATTTATTAGATTTTTCCTTGAATGACGCTTATGGTAAAATCGCCTATTTTGTTTGCCCTTGTTCTATTCTCCATGTACACTTCCTTAATAAAGACAGAACAAAAATATTTGTTAACCATTAAAATAACACCTTTAACCCGGAGAGCGCACGCAGGGTGTAGTGAACACCACACTTCTGGGTGTCAATATTAAGCTCCATTCCCGCCTATAATCGTCATTTTGCGATAAATATCGTTATTACTTATTCATATGCGCCTATTTTACGTTTAATATGAAGATAGTAACATGTAACAACAATAAAACAAGTGGGAATAGTGTTTGGATTGTCAAAATCGCGAATTATTGCCGAGCGGTTCATTCATAAATTGTGGAGCAGAGCGAGGCAGACCCTCCACTCGCGAGGCCTAGAGCTTGACTGAGTCAGACTGACTCACTCACCCCACCCTCTTCCTTATGTAACACACTGGCTAGTCACATGACCACACCATAGAACCGGCTTGGAGATGTTTACACAAAAATTTACCAATGAATAAGGGAATAACAGGGAAAATAGGTGATAATTGACGGGGGGGGAAGGGGGGAAGGAGGGGATTTTGACAGATGTGGAGTAGTGATAGGAGGCATGGGGGGGGAATTGTCTCACTTAATAACCATTTCACTTGTTTTAAGTGCTACTGGGGCCTTTTAAAAGTTTTTTTTTTAAACTTTTATCACGTTCTTGACGCAATGTTTTAGCCTATTAGGGATACTTTAAAACCTTTGTTACCCTCAGGGGTATTTAGAAACCTTTAGTTTAGTTAGTTTAACCTCTGCAGTTGTCTTTAAGTTAGCAGTGGGCAGAAAACTAATTTTGGAGAGGTAATTATAAGAGTGAGAGAACTCTATTTCTTATTGCTAATCTGGCAACCTCTGCGTCACATGGTCGTGAGAGGGTTAAGAGGGTCCTCGCCCTTGCCCACCAAAACCTCTTAAGAGTGTTGTCGCCGTTCCCAGGTTAATGAAGACCCCCATCAACAATAAAAGGAAAACCACAGGAACATGGAACGAAACATATGGAAAAAAGTTACCGGAATAAAGAAGGAGGAACTGAAACAAAACGAATAACAACGAGGGACAGAATAAACAAAGAAGAAATAACCACATGATGCAGCATTCCAGTACCCCATATCATTGCCAAGAATAACAATGATAAGAAGAACAAAACCAAGAAGGAAATAGAGAAGGCAGAAACAACAGATGTAAATAGAATGAAACACCGAGAAAATAATGACAAACAAGAAAGACAAGATGGCCGCCACCAGGGAAAACGATTTCCGGAAGAAAATAAAGAAGAAACTAAACTAGAACAAAGAAGATTATCACAGACGAGAATAATAGAGAACTAAATTAATACAATGCCCGGCATACAGAAATTACCCCACATCGCCAATAACATGAACGAGGAGAAGAAGACCAAAGTTGAGCCAGAAGAAGAGAAGAGGAGAACATCGACAACAACAAAACATGCACGCGGAGTAATACCACGTGTGCAGAATAATCACAAGAATTCCATGAGTAATACACGCCAATATTTTCCTACTAATATTACTTCCACGCCCTCTACGAACACCCGACGAGATGCCCGGATTGCCACTATTGCATCAGAACTCCCATCAACACCCGGCAAGAATATTAGTATACCATCAACACCACAAGAAGCTCCTAAAAGAAGAATAGTATTCAGCCAGGGAAAGAAGGACCACCATCACCAACACAAGAGCAAGCACTTACGCCCTACTTCCACTCAAAAGCTGAATCACCTGCCCGCCAATTTTTAAGGGGCCCTCCTAATCCCCTTAGATCCGCCCCTGACCGGACTTATGACCTTGTGACCCCGCACACCTACCCCGGGACATCTCAGCCAACGTCGTCACTATCCGACGAAAGCTGAACAGGGCAAGCAATTCTAGGGCTTTCATAACACTGGCATACTAGTGGTCATAGTCCTAGAATTACCCTCCCATTCATTGGACGATTGAAGGCATGCCAAATATCTCCCTAGGTCTGAGGAGCTATTTTCCCTATTGAGGAATCGCTGTTATTCACGTGTCATGACATAGTAATAACATTGAAACCCCTAATAGGCTGCACTTTTAATAGTGGAAGTATTAGTTCGCAGACACGTCCCCACATTACTTTTGTTATTAAATCCGCACTCTAAACTTCTCGACCGATACTTGACATGGCAAGATCATTCGATTAGTCAAGGGCTTTGCGAGACACCGTAACTGGCACTCTGCATATAAAAGTCCTTAGTGCATCTGTCCAACAACATGTTAGCGGATACTTTCAGTGCATTACCACAAAGCCCACCGAAATGCCAAAAAAATACCCTCGTTGTCTGGAGAGACGGTGAAGCACTTGAGCGAAGCAACCGGCCGCTTCAGAGATGGAGCTGCTTTGAGCCATGATGGATGCTTTGCATGTCTCACTCCCCAGACTGGAACAAGACCTCACGGGCTTCACCGTGTTGGGCGGTGGAATGTACAGGCTCTCAGCCTATGCCCGAGAGGGAGTAGTTGGAATATAGAAAAAAAAAAAAAAAAAAAAAAAAAAAAAACTTGCAATTAAAAGGTTTAAACACCGCCCCGAGTTCTTTGAACCTCGTATAAAGGTCCGTTGGCAGTCGAGGAACATAGTAATGGTCATGACCTTATTATTGACTCGCGTTAGCCCAACATATTGTCACTGTGTCATAACATTGGAGAAATTATATTAAAGATCCCACACCCAGAGTACCTGAACAGAACTCCATCACCGATTAATATAATGGTCAGGATAGTCGAGTATTTCTAGCTCTGTGGTAAAACATACTTGCATTCGTCCGATGAGGTGCCCAGTGTCATGGCATTTAAGGAGCCTCATTTAAGACCCGATACCAATTAATCCAACTGTAATTCAAACAACTGATCCACACGACAGGCCAACCTGGACGGCCTAACGGAGACTCTGACGACCGCAAGCTGTTACCTTAACTCATCAATTCTCCAGCTCCAAGTGTTAGCTTAGGAGCCCATAGTAGAAACCAGAAATAAGTCGATACCAGTGATGAGGTATCTATAGTTAGAATCCCAACCATTGACTCTGCCTAATTCTCACCAGTGCGCCCGTACATAAATAGAGTTAGAGTCCACCAAGATCGACTCTGTATAAATTCCATCCGTGCTGTATAAAGTTAGAGTCCCAACTATTGACTCTGCCTAATTCTCACCAGTGCGCAGGTGTCTATAGAACATTAGAGTCCAGTATATTTGACTCAGAATATATCCTCGTTTATTGTACAAGTGCTTATATTGTTATGTATAAATGTTGAACTAGCACATATTGGTGTACGACTTATAAGTGTTTCAAGAATATTGCATTTCTATTGTTTAAGAGGCAAGCTAAAAATGTATTGTATACCTGAGCTCCATCTAGATCCTCGATCGTGCTAGGACAGTTCCCGTTGTATAAACTTATCATGTTATTCATGTATAACTATCTGTAACAAGTATAAGTAACAGTTAAGAATAAATAAAACTGTTATTTATAATCATACTAGGTGTTATATATATCCTCTATTTGACTTCTATGCATGTATTGTATGATCTTAGAATTCTCCAGTCAGGTAGAACTCACCACAACCAATGTATAACGTACCCTGGTAAAAACCCTGGTATAACAACCATATTTGCAAGATGTTCGTCACCTGTTACCGTCTGCCTATTATACTGTATATTAGCGGTCGGATTCCACTTTTATTCTGTCGACGACTATTAATTTAACGTATCTGTAAGACTGCTTAGGAATATCAGCACTCTATTCGGCAATTAATATTTCAGCATTTCGTGTGTTGCCCTACCATAATTAATACTTTTACTCTATTTCTACTTTGTTTGTATAAGGTGCTAATGCGTTCCCTGTTTGCGGTATTTTTGCAAAGTTTATGTGGTTTGTTTCTCTCACGCAACGCCTTGCTAATATTTGTAGTGCACTATGGGGGCTTAATTTATATTGTATTATTTTCGTTGCATGGATACATTCCTTTCTTGTGCAGCCATAATGATTTCCTTAAAATGTTTCCACATGTCTTATACTTTATTATATTGCTAAGCTCAAGGTGCATGTTATTGAAGGTTTATCTATGTCTATTGAAGTGTTGTACCCGGATAGTGTTGTTTTTAATGGTGTAGTTGCAGTTTAGGTCAAGGCTAATGATCTTGTCGTCGAATGTTGACAAATGTTGACCTACACCCAAGTTTGATACTAAGTTATCATGTGTGGTGAAATTGAGATCCAATATATTTTCCTCCACGTGTCGGTTGCTTTATTTGATTTCAGGTACATTTACACGATTTTCTGAAGCTTAGGAAGGATATATAGTCGCTAAAAGGATTAATTGAGATAGTTTGCAACCTTTTAATGGGTAGACGTGCTTTCTAAGCTAGATAAAAATCGCCTCAATAGTTGCCAGAATATAATAAAAAAGGATGTCACCGGTACTGAATGGGTTAATGTTTTGGAGCAAATAGTTATAATTTACGAAATATATATTTTTTTCTACAGGGGGGAGGGGGGAGAGAGAGAGAGAGAGAGCGAGAAAGAGAGAGAGAATGAAAGAAAGAAAGACAGAGAGAGAGAGAGAGAGTGTGTGAGAGAGAGAGAGAGCGAGAGAGAAAAAAGAAAGAGACCTTGATCCACTTTCACACGCAGCACGTAAAGAGGCTTACCCTCTTCCTTCTATTTCCTGTCTACTTCCACCTATCTATCTATTTATCTATATCAGTCTCTCTAGTTATATATGTACCTTTATGTCGAGCTATATATTTATCTATTGCTGTCTATCTATCTAACTATCTATCCGTCTGTACTAGCTATCTGTCTATCTACCAATCTCTCTCTCTCTCTCTCTCTCTCTCTCTCTCTCTCTCTCTCTCTCTCTCTCTCTCTCTCTCACTAAAAGGGTTGTGTCAGCAGCTTTTACTCGCTAGACTGCATCACCGCTCCCAGATAAACACACACAAATACACAAGCAAGTAAAACAACCCAAACCAAACAGTAGATAAGCAAGGAACGTACAAGCAAAACGACAACTAATCAAACTCAAATATAACAAATCAACGTCCGAGCAAAACAAGGAAACATAATATATAAACCAAAACAATAAACGTCTAACCAAAACATAATATATAAACCAAAACAATAGACAAACAATAAACGTCTAACCAAAATATAATATATAAACCAAAACAATAGACAAACAATAAACGTCTAACCAAAACATAATATATAAACCAAAACAATAGACAAACAATAAACGTCTAATCAAAACATAATATATAAACCAAAACATAAACTCTAATCAAAACATAATATATAAACCAAAACAATAGACAAACAATAGACGTCTAACCAAAATAGGAAATCTAAAACGTATAGACAAACCAAAACAACAAAAAACAATAGATATCTAAAGAAAACACTGAAGAAACAAGGCTACACATAAACACAGCAAAACAAAACTATAAACAATTAATATTTAAACAAAACATCAAACAAACAAGACTTAACATATACATAGCAAAATACAAGAATGCATAAACAATACACACATAAACAAATCAAGGAAGAACAGTAAAACAATACTCAAGTAGTCACATATGTAAACAGTGAATAAACAATTAAACAAGTGGCACACGCATAAATAGTAAGCAAGTAAACAACAGTCATATAAACAGACAACAAAGTAAGCAGTGAACAAGGAAAACAACACCTAATGACAATGCATAATTAAAACAAGTTAAAATAAAGCCAATATGGACAGCAAAATGAAACAAACAAATACCAAGAAACAGTAAGCAAGCAAATAAACGTTAATCAAACAAACACACTGTAGAGGCAAGTATCGGAACAACCATATAATTAGACATATAGAATTTAACACTATTCGGTCCGACGTCCTGTGGGTTATTATATTAGATGTTATTATCATTGAGGATTTTGCTTGCTTTTGCTATTTTCGAGCAATGTAGTTTAGTTTGTCCCCTAGGCTAACAAAAATGCCTTCCCAGACTTCCTTCAAACTAAAAAAAATACCCACCCAAGCTAAATTTGTGCAATTTTCAATAGAGAAATGTACCGGCCGAAGGCCTATTTCTTGCAAGTTATTGACTCCCTTTCGCTCGCTCAGAATAAATGACACCTAAATGAGGTGACGCGTCTAATTACCGTCAAAGTAATGAGGAAAACGTCTTGAGATCTCCCAACTAATGGGGCGAAACCGGGGGGTTCTCCCCCCCCCCCCCAAAATAAAATAAAAAAATAAAAGGTCCAAATAGGGTTAATGCGGTTAACTGCATACCATCGTTTAAATATAGGTAGAATAACAATACAATACGTCGACGGTACAGAAGGTGTTAACAATACGTCGACGGTACAGAAGGTGTTAACAATACGTCGACGGTACAGAAGGTGTTAACAATACGTCGACGGTACAGAAGGTGTTCACAATACGTCGACGGTACAGAAGGTGTTAACAATACGTCGACGGTACAGAAGGTGTTAACAATACGTCGACGGTACAGAAGGTGTTAACAATACGTCGACGGTACAGAAGGTGTTCACAATACGTCGACGGTACAGAAGGTGTTCACAATACGTCGACGGTACAGAAGGTGTTAACAATACGTCGACGGTACAGAAGGTGTTAACAATACGTCGACGGTACAGGTGTTAACAATACGTCGACGGTACAGGTGTTAACAATACGTCGACGGTACAGAAGGTGTTAACAATACGTCGACGGTACAGAAGGTGTTAACAATACGTCGACGGTACAGAAGGTGTTAACAATACGTCGACGGTACAGAAGGTGTTAACAATACGTCGACGGTACAGAAGGTGTTAACAATACGTCGACGGTACAGAAGGTGTTAACAATACGTCGACGGTACAGAAGGTGTTAACAATACGTCGACGGTACAGAAGGTGTTAACAATACGTCGACGGTACAGAAGGTGTTAACAATACGTCGACGGTACAGAAGGTGTTAACAATACGTCGACGGTACAGAAGGTGTTAACAATACGTCGACGGTACAGAAGGTGTTAACAATACGTCGACGGTACAGAAGGTGTTAACAATACGTCGACGGTACAGAAGGTGTTAACAATACGTCGACGGTACAGAAGGTGTTAACAATACGTCGACGGTACAGAAGGTGTTAACAATACGTCGACGGTACAGAAGGTGTTAACAATACGTCGATACGTCGACGGTACAGAAGGTGTTAACAATACGTCGACGGTACAGAAGGTGTTAACAATACGTCGACGGTACAGAAGGTGTTAACAATTAGTCTGATCCTGGGGGGTGTACTAGAGATCCTGTAGTTAGAGAGAGCGGACACCTTTTTCCTTGGACGCTCTTTTGGTTCCTCAATTATCAAACAACAGAGTTATATTATATTATTGAGCATGTAAAATACATATCCAAAGATCAAACTATATATCCTGTACCAGTATTCCCGATTGTGTATTATGGGTATGAAGATATATGAGTGTAAAGAGCGGAAAATATCACCCGTGGTGCCAAGATGGTGGAGGTTGGCCGATCTCTGTAACTATAGGATCCCTCGTGTATACAGGGTTTCTGGGGTGTGCGTTAAAGAATGTGATAATGACCTTAACATTCTGGTTAGTAATGGGTTTTTTTACGGGATTCTCTCTTACTTTAGCTCGCTTGCTCGCTAATTCGATTTCTCCGTGGAGTTGGGTCATTTTGGGTTAGCTGTGCTGTCTCCTACATAAGTTCTGTTCTCTCACGGGATCTTATACAAGTAGATAGACTGATGGATAGATAGATTGATAGATAGATAGATACACTCATTGATAGATAAATGGATAGATAGATAGATATATAGATAGACTCATTGATAGAAAAATGGATAGATAGATAAATATATATGTGAACTCATTGATAGATAGATAGATAGATAGACAAATTGATAGATGAAGTAGACCCATAGTGTGGGAATGTGAATGGAAAGGTCGTTCTCAAGAGTTTGTTTATATCTTTAAGGTAAATGAAAGAGTGTACCTATTTACTATACTGTTATAAGTTATTGCAAACATTAATTTACCATAAACATAATTATACACTAACTCTTGAAGGTAACTAAATGAAGATAGGCTGCCCCGACACTTGGCTCTACCTCACCTGTCTATAACTGTACACCCGGATGTCATAGTCTTTAGCCCACTCATATAAAATCCTGGGCCCCTGTGTTTTCCTTTATGCAAATATAACTATTTGGATTGATTTTTGGGTAGGACTTTGCTTGTCAATAAATAATATACATAGCTTTGTAGCTGATGTATAGAAACCTACATTCATCAATTCGTTTCCAGTGATATACATTTATAATTAGAAATAAGTGAAGTCCACGAATATTTATGATGGGCAATAGAGGCTATGGCAACCGAGGGTACATTGTAAACAATCCAGGGAGCCCACCTCGCTTTTTTTCTCTTTCTCTCCCTCTCTCTTTGTTTGTATCTATTCGGCCCCATTCAGCCTACTGTTTTAAGACGTTTACCCCCATCAAGGTGTCAATATTTTCCTGGCGAGCGGTAGCGAGCCAGCATATATATATATTCGTTTTGATAGCAAGCTAAATTTGTACATTTTTCGATAGAAAAATGTCTCCGGTGAAGCCGGATTTCTCCATACAATGCTGGCTCGCTATCGCTCGCCAGGAAGAAATCGACACCTGGATGGGGATAAACGTCTTAAAACAGTTGGCTGAATGGGGCCGAATGAATACAAGCCAGGGAAAGAAAGAAAATGAGAGAAAGATAAAAACAAAAGCCGGTGACCCCCCTTAAAAGGGTATGGCAAAGTAAAGAGCACCATTGGGTATATTGAATTTGATATACATGTATTTCCCTATAATAGATGGGTGTATTACCTTCAATATAACCTTCGAGGGGACAATCATTATGGACACTTTAATTGCCCTTTTCATCAAGTCAAATTAGTGTAGTTTCTTTAAAGTCGCTCAGGGGGAATTTTTTTCATATGGTTTGTTATATTTTATTGTATTTGTTAGTTTGTTTCCTAGACCTCCATCAAGTCTTAAAATAATACCCACAAGACCCCCTTCGAAATAATACCCACAAGACCCCCTTCGAAATAATACCCACAAGACCCCCTTCGAAATAAATTTGTGTGATTTTTGTTTTTCGGTAGAAAATGCACCAGCCAGTTCCACCTAAATTGCAGGCTCGCTATCGCTCGCCAGGAAACATTTAACACCTAACTGGCACGAAAGGTGTTACAATTGATAAAGAAATGGGGCGAAAGGTCTTAACATCACCACACTAATGGGGAAAACGTCTTAAGATCTCGAAATTAATTAAGAGAGAGAATGGGGGGGTCCAGAGAAAACGCCCTCTTGTTATATATAATAAATAGTAAGCAAGTTGCCCATGTAACAATGTGTGGAACAACAATACTTTTGGCAAATTATGTACATCCTACGTCTTATTACATTTAAGGGGAGGCTGGCCGTCTGTTTGGTCTATTCATTAATTTATTCACATATTTGTTTAGTTTCCTCCCTAGACCTCCATCAAGCTTAGAAAAACACCCCCTAGACCCTTCTTCAAAATAGATTTGTAAATTTTTCGGCAGAAAAATTTCCCGGCCGAAGGCCGGTTCCTCTTAAAATTACAGGCTCGCTATCGCTCGCCAGGAAATAATGGACACCTAAATGGCACGAAAGGTCTTAAAATAACTACGACATGGGGCGAAACTTGTTAAAATCGCCAAACTAATGGGCCGAACGTCTTATAATCTCAAAACTAGTGGGGCTAAACATTAGGGAGAAGGGGGTCCAGAAAAACGGTCTGCCTCCCCTTAATATACTTTCACACAGTAATGTACCTTGCTAATGATCTTCCCGTCACTATTTATTGTATCTATCTATCTATATAGCTATTTATTTATCTGTCTATGTGTCTATCTAGCAGTATCTATCTATCTATCTATCTATATATCTATTTTTAGTTTGCTTCCTAGATCCCTATCAAGCTTTAACAAAATACCCCCAAGACCCCACTTCGATATGAATTTGTATATTTTTCGGTAGAAACATTTCCTGACCAAAGGCTGGTTCCTCCTAAGTTACAGGCTCGCTATCGCTCGCCAGGAAAACAATTGACACCTAAGTGACACGAAAAGTCTTAAAATGTACAGCAATTTGGTGAAATGTCTTGAAATCACCAAACTAACAGGGCGAACGTCTTAAAATCTCAAAAACTAATGGGGCTAAACATAAGGGAGAAGGAGGTTAGAAAAAAAATCCCCTAAGTGAAAATCTCCCCTTAACCCTTTCTATACCGGCACCGTTCTTTTAACTTTATTCGGGTTGCTAGTAGACGATTTTATTCAGTTTGAAAAGGGCCTCCAGTAATTAACGGGCTTCGAACTATCTCACTTAACCCTTTTCACTACCACAGATCTTTAATAAACTGCACACACTCATCTAAGTATAGCTAAAATTCAATTAAAAAGACGTCGCCGGTACAGAAGGGGTTAAAATGTATGTGTATTTCTGTATTCACGGTAATCTCTGCATGTCTGACTCTCCATAGTTCTCTCTCTCTCTCTCTCTCTCTCTCTCTCTCTCTCTCTCTCTCTCTCTCTCTCTCTCTCTCTCTCTCTCTCTCTCTCTCTCTCTCTCTCTCTCTCTCTCTCTCTCTCTCTCCTCTCTCTTCTTTCTATTTCTCTCTATTCTCCTCTCTCTCTCTCTCTCTCTCTCTCTCTCTCTCTCTCTCTCTCTCTCTCTCTCTCTCATTTTCTCTCTCTCTCTCTCTCTCTCTCTCTCTCTCTCTCTGCAGCCAAACAACCATTAACTACTCTATGCAGTCTGGGAAGTGCTGTTTAATTACTTTGCGGTAGTCTGACAGAGAGAGAGAGTGAGAGTGTGTGTGTGTCAGAGTATGAGAGAGAGAGGGGAGAGAGAGATAGAGCGAGAGAGAGCATGTCTGTGTGAGAGAGAGAGACAGCGTGTGAGTATGTGTGTGTGAGAGAGAGAGTGCGAGATCGAGAAAGAGTATGTGTGTGTGAGAGAGAGAGAGAGAGATTTGCATAGATACACTGACCACACATACCTTGCGATCCCATCGAAGTGGTCAGGACTAATTTATAGTGGAGATAGCAAACCCGATAGTAAGGGAAAGTCGAAGGAAAGGATTGCAAAGAGCAAGACTCTCTCCCCACCCTCCCTCCCTCCGCCAATTGCCGCATATGAAGACACTTGTAAGTGAATAACCTCACAGGGCTTGGAAATCGCTTTAAGGAATGTATAGAATAGTTAGAAATGGAAAGTCAATCTCTTGCAAAGCTTCACCTATAATAGTATGTACACACTATTTGTCTTATGCTCTCTTCAAATGGAAACGGTGTTCATTACTGCCATATCGTTCTATTATTAATTTACATCTACTCCATGCCGACTTCTCTGTGGTATATTAGTCTAGCCTTTTATAAATATATCTAATGAACCACTATCTATTATTTTTTGGGTAGCTTAGTGAACTCCCTAAGTATTATATTTAGAGTGAAGAATTTTGTTGTATCTAAGTTTGCTTTCTTGCCTATAAATTTGCATTTTGTGGAAATATCTTTGACTATTTTTAATAGAAATCGTGTTTTAATGTAAATCGATCCTTTTAGAATATTACAACACCCTATCAACTGTCCTCTTATCTTCCATATGTTAAGTGAAAAGAGCATGAGTTCTCTTAATCTCTCATGTTAAACTTTGTTGCCCTTTGTTGTACGGATTCCAGTTCTTCAATGTCCTTTATGAGGCATAGGAAGACCAGAACTGCACAGTATACACCAGATGCATCCTCACTATACTTCTATATAACCACATAACTGTCTTTACTGTGATAACGAAACTTTCTTCTGATGAACCCTAGCACTCTGTTTGTTTTGCTAGCTGCTGCCATGCATTGGTTTGAAGAATTTAGGAAGATCATAGTACCTATCTATCTATCTATTGCCGGACGCTGCGATCCCCGAAGGGGTGGACACAATTGAATAGCCCCCATGCACCTCTGTCCCAGTCAGTCGGCGCCCCTCCTCCCATCCAGCACCGCTTTCATGCATATACTTAACTCCATCCTTCCACCTCTCTCTTAGTTTGCCTCTCCCTCTCTGTCCTTCTACTTCACTCTCGTACACTCTCTTAGTCATTCTCTCGCTTCCCATGCGTTCCACATGGCCGAACCATCTCAAGGTGTTCCTTATCACACTTTCCAGCGCATCTTCATCCACACCATACCGCTCTTGTATTTCCCCATTCATGTCTACCCGTCCATGTAACTCCTCACGCACTCTCAAGTAATTATAATTTCCACCCCTCTCACTCTTGGTTTGTGTTTCTCAACAATGTCCATGCTTTACTCCCGTATGTCAATGTCGGGATTACCACACTATCATGCAAGGACTTCTTTACTTCCATGCTGACCACCCTATTTCTTGTCACTGCTTTCGGCGTTCCTACAACCCTCTTCCCCTGTTGCACCCTCTCCTTCACTTCTTCCTCCATACTCCCATCTTTACTCAACACACTGCGCAAATACTTAAATGAGCTGACATTCTCCATAGCCTGACCATTTAACCTCACCTCACACTCTCTGACTGCACCCCTTTCAAAGACCATAACCTTACTCTTCCCCGCATTTACCTTCAGATTCCGTTTTTCACACATTGTTCCAATCACATTTACCAGACCGTGCAACTACCATTCACTACGGGCAACTTCTATGTATTTCCTTCCCTTATCAGCGGTACACCAATATCCACTGCCCTGCCTTGTACATCTTTTATGACTCCATCCATATATATATTGAAAACCATGGGGACATCACACACCCTTGATTTAACCCAACATTCAGATCAAAGAACTCGCTCTGTTCATTCTCCACATGTAATGACGCCTTTGCACCCTCATACACTGCTTTCAGCAACTTGCCAGCTACTCCGTATATTCTCCACACTTTCCACAGACCTTCTATATCAACTCTGTCATAGGCCTTCAAGTCCATAAAGGCAGCGTGCAAATTTTGTCCCTTCTCCAGATATTTCTCCACAATACATTTCAAGGTAAAAATCTGGTCTACACATCCTCTTCCCTTCCTAAGCCCGCCCTGCGCGTCACCAACCCATTTCGCCGCTTTTGCTCTCACTCTCTCAATCACTACCCTACTGTACACCTTTCCTACTAATATACTATGCTTAGAAGGCATATCCCCCAGTGATTACTACACACTCCTCTCTCCCCTTTGCCCTTATACAAGGGGACTATTATGCCTGTCTTCCAGTCATCAGGCACACTTCTTTTCTCCCATGGTAGTTTTCACATTTGTCATACCCATTCAATTATTATCTCACCACCATACCTCAGCATTTCCCAACACACTCCATCTATTCCTGATGCCTTCCCCATCTTCACTCTTTTCATGGCTTCACACACTACCGTAATTTTTGGCGACTTTAATTTACCTGTGACCAAGTGGGGCGATACTCTTACTTCACACTCCGGACATGACTTGTATACGAACTTGCAAGAGAGTTCGCTTTATCAATTTGTTCGAACGCCGACCCGTGGTAATAACGTTCTTGACATTGTACTTGCAACAAAAGAAGAATTAATAGAGAATTTGAATGTTGGTGATGAATTCAGTAACAGCGACCATCGTACGATAACTTTCACTTTAAAGTTTACTAGTAACGAACCAAATAGTAGCATCGAAAAAGTCCCTAATTTCAAGAAAGCAAACTTCCATAAACTTAGAGCTATGTTTAAAGAAACTGACTGGAGCTTATTAATTAGCAATAATGACATAAATACATCTTGGAAGTTATTCGAAGCCACTTCCCTAAAAGCAGTGCAAGACTGCATACCATCGAAAATACGGCGTCCAGGCCATAATAATAAGCCCAAATGGTGGAATAAAGATATTTCAAACTGCCTGCTTGCTAAACAATTTGCTAATGATAGATTAAAATCCTCACAAAATGACGAAGAACGGGTGAAATTTGTAGAGCTACGACGCAAAGCCAAAAAGTTAATTAAGCAAAGTAAAAAGACCTTAGAGTTACATATTGCGAATCAAAGTAAAACAAACCCGAAAGAATTCTATAGTTATATCAGAAAGAAAAAAGTAGTTACTTCAACTGTTGGACCGTTAGTCGATGAAAATGGAGAATACACCAAAGACGAAGTTCAAATGAGTAATGCCCTCAATACCTTCTTTGCATCAGTTTTTACAACAGAAGACCTCAGTGATATCCCTACACCATCGCCGATTCAGATTGATAATTCAGATGTTCTAAGCAATATCACCGTTACAGAGAGAGAAGTATTGAATTGTTTAGATAAACTCTAGGTAAATAAAAACGCCTGGACCTGATACAATCTCGCCTAGAGTTCTGAAGGAAGCTAAGGATGAGCTCTCCAAACCACTGACATTACTATTCAATAAATCCTTGCAGTCTGGAACTATGCCTGATCAGTGGAAGCTAGCCAACGTAACACCGATATTCAAAAAAGACAGCAAATCCCTACCCAGTAACTATCGTCCAATTAGCTTAACCTCAGTTGTATGTAAAATGCTAGAAACGGTCATACGAGACAGACTCGTAAATCACTTAGAGGAAAATAACATACTTAAAGATACTCAACACGGCTTTCGTAAAAAACGTTCCTGTTTAACAAACCTCTTGGACTTCTTCCACGATATCCTCAACCTCTACGATGAGAGTAAAGCTGTAGATATTATATACCTTGATTTTCAAAAGGCCTTTGACAAAGTTCCCCACAAACGTTTACTGCTAAAACTAAAAGCGCATGGAATACAAGACGGTGTGTTGAAATGGATAGAAAATTGGCTCCGTGACAGAAAGCAAAGAGTAGTCATAAACGGTAAGGCATCTAAATGGACCAATGTAAGTAGCGGGGTACCCCAGGGATCGGTACTAGGACCAATTCTCTTTCTAATTTACATCAACGACATAGATGAGGGCCTCGCCTGTACAATCTCAAAATTTGCTGACGATACAAAAATTGCAAATAGCGGACTCTCAAAAGAACAAGTTGACGATATGCAACACAATCTAGATAAATTGTCATGTTGGGCCCAAATTTGGCAAATGAGTTTCAATGCGGATAAATGTAAAGTACTACATATCGGATACCTAAATGAGAAAGCAAACTATTCGATGAATGGCACTCAGCTTAAGAATGTAAACAGAGAAACCGATCTGGGAGTAACAATATCGAGTAACCTAAATCCGAGTCAACAATGTTCAGAAGTTGTTAAGAAGGCAAACAAAATAATTGGCTTTATAGGCAGGTCATTTGAGCATAAATCCAAAGAAGTTATCCTAACCCTTTACAATTCCTTAGTCCGCCCTCTTCTGGAATACTGCGTTCAATCCTGGTGCCCTTATTACCAAAAAGATATAAACAAGCTAGAACGAGTTCAACGTAGAGTTACCAAAATGATACCTAGCCTAAAGAACAAACCATACGAAGAGCGTCTTAGAGAATTAAATCTATTTCCTTTAACCCAGCGCAGATTAAGAGGAGACTTAATTCAAGTGTTCAAAATCATCAAAGGCATCGACAATATGAACTGTAGTAAGTACTTCACTATCGACCAATCTAATTACACGCGGGGAAACGGTTGCAAAATTATTGGTAAATCTTTTAACTCACACGAATCTAAGAATTTCTTCTTCAATCGAGTTGTCAACTTGTGGAATGGGCTTCCCCGAGACGTTATAGACTGCAGCACCGTTGATTCATTTAAACTCCGCCTAGACAAATATCTCGCTTCAAACCCGCGACTGACTGCGTTTGTAAATGAATAACTTTATTTTATCCCCCCCTCAGTTACTAACCCATCTGTCCCCTACTAACTTCCTAATCCTGCCACAGACATTAGTTCAAGGGCAGTAATTCCCTTTCCAATGTTCCCTTACCCACTCTAAACCACTGTTTGGACACTTGATCCTCAGTGTTTTGGAGGACAAGCAACCTAGAAGGGTCACTAGATCTGTTGTTGCTTGATTTCCTTTGTACTCCTTTGTACTTCTGACCTCCTGATCCCCACCTCCTCCTCCACTACTTCTCTTCTTCTCCCTCCCATACCCCATCCAACTATGTTTGCTGTCATTTCATTCCTTATGTTCAAGAATTCGTTGAAGTGCTCCGTCCAATCCACATTGTCAAACCCATTAAGTATTTTAAAAACTTCAATGAGCTGTCCTCATAATCTGTGTCAACAACGGAAAGAGATCAAGAGCTCTCAACCGGTCCTCAAAGCTCTAGCTTCTAATCTATGGAAAAAGCTTTGTAGCCCTAGCTTGTGCTCTTTCCAGTCGCTCTATATCTTTCCTGAGTGCTGGAGACCAAAATTAAACTGCATACTCCAGGAGAGGCCGTATCAAAGCATTGTAAAGTGAGAGTACTATTGCCTTATTTCTATACTTAAATTGCCCCATAATATAGCCCTATAATTTCTGAGCTTTCTTCTCTACTTAAATGCACTACTTGGAAAACTTTAAGTCACTGCTAATCAGAACACCAAAATCCTTTTCCAAGTCAGTCACTTCCAGAGAGAGAGAGAGAGAGAGGGGGGGAGTTGGGGAAATGAGAGAGAGTGCGTGTAGAGTGGGACCAGTTTGAGTGTGTGTGTGTGTGTGAGTGTCTGAATTAGTTGACCTGCGTGCGTGTTTAAGTGGCTGGACGTGTGTCAGTGTGGTTTTTATTTATACATGGATAGATACATTGATAGCTAGATAGAGGGATAGCTAGATAGATAGATAAATAGGTAATAGATGAATATATAGATAGATTGATAAATAGATAAACACAAAGGTGAAGTGATAGGTAGATAAATAGGTGATTACATAGATAGAGAAATTGATACGCATCGGTGTATAGATAGATAGACTGATAGATAGATAGATAGATAGATTAATTGATTAATATATTAATATATACATTGATTGAAACAATTTATTTTATGTGTGCACGTTCGTGAGTAGGGTGTGTGTTTGTGTGTGTAATAATAATAATAATATAATAATAATAATAGTATGCAGTTTATTTATAATTGCTGTGTGTGTGGGTGTGAGTGAGTGTGTGTGTGTGTTGAAATATCTTGCATATTAATATTAAGTCATCAAGCCCAATAAAGCCAAAGTTTCTATCAATCAAACAACAATTGCAATCCATCAATGTCCCAATCATGCATGTATAATTACCGGGTTTAATTTACGAGCAATTTGCTGTGCAGTTAATGGCAAATTATGATCGGCGAAATAGTCTTGATAAAATACTGTCTGCTAATATTTACCCATGTTATTTGCCTAATATAAACATAAGTGTACAAGTTATAGTCTCAAGCAGTTTACATTTACCCCCTTATTTACCGGCGACGTCTTTTCGATTTTATTGTAGCTATGTTTAGACGATTTTGTGCAGTTTAAGAAGGATCTGTGATAGCAAAAAGGGTTAAGAGAGATACTTCAAACCTGTTAATTGTTGTAGGTTCTTTTTAAATTGCACAGAAATCGTCTAATAGTAGCCAGAATAAAGTAAAAAAAAAGACGTAGCCGGTACATAAGGGGTTAATACTATCTGATCTGACGTCTTGGGGGTTATTGTGATATTTGTTTAATTATTATTGAGGATTTTGCTTGGTTTTGCCATTCTCGAGCAATATAATCTAGTTTGTCCCCTTGGTTTTTCGAAACCCTTTCCTGGATTTTTTTTTTTTTTTTTTTTTTAATTTAACAAATGATCAACCAGTAACTCTTCGAGCTAAATTTGTACATTTTTGGAATGAAAAATTTCCCTACCGAAGGCATATTTTTTCAGTTACAGGTTCGCTATAGCTTGCCCAGAAAAAAAAATCGACAACTGAATGGGATGAAGTATCGGGGTGAAACGTCGTAAATTCTCCAAAGAAATGGAGCGAAACAGGGGAGTTTCAAAAAGCTCTCCCCGGACCAAATAGAGTTACTTTTTGACAGTGTATTCCACAGGATATTTTGTGTCTTTGTTGTGTTGCAATGGGTATTGAACTCCACCAGAGCATTTCAACCAGTGACTCTCAACCAGTGCCAACTTAAGCAAATACTGTTAAGTTAGGTAGCGGTTATACTATGACAATAAAGGATATGTAAAGGGTCATTAAAGTGTCTTTAATGTTATACCCTTATTTAGGGGAGATGGGTCGTTTTTCTGGTCCCCTTTCTCCCTCATGCTTCTCCCTATTAGTTTTGAAAATTAAAAACGTTTGCCCCATTTGTTTGTCGATTTTAAGACCATTCGCCCCATTTCTTTGTCAACATTAAGACCTTTCGTGCCCTTTAGGTGTCAATGTCCTGGCGAGCGATAGCGAGCCTGTAATTGTGGAGGAACCGGCCTTCGGTCGTGACATTTTTCTATCGAAAACATGTACAAATTTATCTCGAAGGGGAATCTAATGGATATATTTTTAAGTTTGATGGAGGTCTAGAAAGGAAACTTAAACAAACAAAAAATATATGTATACGACAAAATCGATCAATATACTGTATATACCCTTCCCCTTAACCCTCGTAGCCTGAGGAGGTTTGAACCTTCCCAACACCTGTATCCAGGGTTTTTGGGGGGCAATTTTGTGATGTTCAGATATTCATATTTCCGCAATGAAATGGCCTAACGTAGGTAAATTATATATCAGAATACAACACTCACTGTTACCTTGAGAATGGGAAAGACTAGAACATTCTACACCAAGTGGATCTGGTTTGATGGTGAACATGCATGGATAGCTTGGGCCTATGTGTCACGTACGTGTGTGTTTTTATTTGGCCCTGGTTGATTTGGCACTGCTTGAACGTCTCTACTGGTTGAACATAAATTATCACGGCTGGAGTAAATAATTGAATGTTTTATGCCATGTGTGTATATTCCTCCATAAATTATCACACTATCACAGGACATATCTAGCAAGGCTTTGATAGCGTAATGCTTAGTGTGCGGAATTTCGGAGTGAGTATCCTAGGTTCGAGTCCTTGGAGTACCAAATTTATTCATTAGTTTAATTTGTTTCATTAATTAGGTTTATTTGTAAGTTAATTGGTGAGTTGGTGAACAAAATATGAAATGATAACTAGGACATTTTTCAGAACTTACAATAGATATACTTATTCAATTTTAGGGTCGCTCTTTGGTGATCTCCTTGCTTATCTTGCTAACTCTTGGCCATCCTCCTTTCGGGACTTCGGTGAGACTTTTTCTATTGCACTAGACATATCGAAAGCCATCGATAGAGTCTGGCACATATCTCTAATTTCCAAACTACCCTCTTTTGGTTTCTATACCTCTATCTGTGCCTTTGCATGTCTCCAATTTCCTCTCTGACCATTCCGTAGCTGCAGTTGTGGACGACCATCGCTCACTTCCTCAACCTATAAACTCCGGTGTTCCTCAGGATTCTGTCCTGTCTACAGTTATCTTTCAAATATTCATTAATCATCTCCTCAACTGTACCTCTAGTCCCATCCACTCATATGTTGACAACTCTACCTTACACTATTTAACTATTTGTTCACAACAACCCAGTATTCAATCACTCCAAAGGTCACGTGACTGACGAGGCCATTGAACGCTTATCTTTTGATCTATCAATTATTTGTGATTGGGGCAGAGAAAGTTTTGTTAATTTAAATCCCTCCAAGACCCAATTTCTCCCTCTATCTACTCGTCGCAATCCTCCAGAAGACTATCAATTACTCTGCAACAGTACACAAATCAACCCTTCATCTTCTCTCAATATTCTTGGTGTATCTTTTTCATCCAACATTTCTTGGAAATATCATATTACCACTCTTGCTAAAACAGCTTCCCAGAAGTCGGGTGTGCTCAACCGTCTCCGTGATCTCTTTACTCCCGCACAGCTTCTTGATCTGTATAGGGGCACTGTACGTCCATGTATTGAGTACTGTTCGCATGTGTGTGGAGAAGCTCCACCCATGCCGCACTTCTCGAAAGAGTGGAGTCCAAAGCATTTCACCTCATACACTCACTTCCTCTTACTAGTTCCATACAAACCCTTTCTACACGCCGCAATGTTGTGTTACGTCCTGGGATATATAAACACTGGGCTCTTTCTATTGGACTAGGTATGCGGCAACAAGCAACAACGGAAAAACGCTAGATCCAACCCTTATCTATAAACCCAGGCAACAAACCACCCTAAACCGTCAAGAGTCCTGCCTGGACAACAAGGTATCCTATGACTCGGTTACAGGGTGCACGCACTATAGACTGCTGATAGTCAAGCAGGCTATATAAAAGATCACACAATTAAGTTGACTTAAAGCTTAAAGGAAAAGATAGATAACGGAATTAAATTGCAGAAACAATTTAATAACAAACTAGAAGAAAGTACATTTAACGTTACGTTAATTAACCCTCTCCGACATATAACGCCATTTTGAACCTATTGGGGATACTTTAAAGCCTTTGTTGCCATCAGGGGTATTTAGAAACCTTTAGTTTAGTTACTTCAACCTCTGCAGTTGTCTTTGAGTTAGCTGTGGGCAGAAAACTAATTTTGGAGAGGTAATTATAAGAGTGAGAGAACTCTATTTCTTATTGCTAATCTGGCAACCTCTGCGTCATAAATGCGTGAAAGGGTTAATACAACTAATCACCCCTGCGTGAAAGAAGGTGAAAGCAAACAGTCCTCAAAACATCGTACAGGTAGACAAGATGCAGGTTTCTAAACTGCATGCGGCTACTGTAGGGTCTGATGCTTAGCAAAGAAAGTAAGTTACGGATTTAGAAAACTCTTACTCATAAGCAGGAATAAATACTAGCGATAGGCCATACAGTGTATAATGGCATAGGTATAATTAAATAAAGGCAGCAACTCGCAACACAACCACATACAGGTGTGCTTCTCACTCTTAGTCAGGCAAGCCTGCTCGGACAGAGTCTCTAAGCCACACCCCGACTCAGAATGCTCACAAAAAACGGTAAAACTGTGGCACAATATCAAGCATGCAGAAATAATAAACCCCTAGCTGTTAATCTGCCAGGTGGCAGAGGTCTAGCCGGAAGGATATAGGCTTCGGATACCTGGGCTGAGCCACCTGCTCTAGCCTAAGGACGTTCCCAAGTCTGTGCGCCAAATTACTCTAATTGAAAGGGTGCTCTCTTGAGAGACTCAGATCCCAAGTATCTGACTCTCTCCTGGCGACCCTAAAACAAATGAAAGACGTGCTAACGCAGTGCTGAGTGGACTAGGCAAGGGCCCTCACACAACACAACACTAGACACACAGGCACACAGACAAGAAAATGCCCCAAGACTCCCACGGGTATCCTAGTAAAGTCGTGCGGGTCCACAGGACTCGCACCAGCAGACTTTACTTAAAGGATCGCAAAAATCCTCCCCTCCGGTCTAGCCCCTGCTCACCTGCCACAAGAACACACTAGCTAGCATGAAACCACCAAATATGAGACAACAAACAAGCTTCCTAGGTCTCATTAACAATTACATCTCTGCATAAGGCCCAAAATCCTATCTAATTATCTGAGAGCTCGTCGTTAATACAATAATAGATATAAGGTCTATCAAGGGGATGGGATAATTAAATAGATTGGTGAAGTAGTGGAAAGAAGGTATACAAAGTAAGAGAGACAGTTTCTAAGTGGGGTTGAGAGGGATAGATATCAAGGGGGTCCGAAGGGTATGACAGTGAGGTGAGCTCTGAGTCTTGAATCTGTCTGGACCCCACCCTAGGCATGCGAAATACATCCCATGCTTGGCAACACTCAACACCGTTGCTGGGTCAAAATCCTCTACCCCTTGCGTGAGTCGAAACTAAGCCTAACGTTGCGATCAAATGGCAACATCAGGCTCGTCCCAAGCTAGACTCTCCGCGCCCGCGCAAAGCAACGTCCCCCAGCCGGTCTCTCTCTCCCGCTCGTCTCCTCCCACTCTCACTAGACTTACATCTTCTATATTATAATGAAACAATCAACTATCGAGAATAAAATATACAAAGATGCGTTGGTTAAGAATAAGGGCAGCTTCAAGCTGTGAAACAACATAAGAATATCCCAGACATTAGTTACATTGTAGTAGGATATATACTAAGGAAAAGCCGGCCGGCCGGCTGCCGCCAGCCGGTTTCTAAACGGCTGGGCAGCCGACACTCGCGCATGCCCGCACGTGGCTACTATGCAGGCGCGTCACAGTTGCATCTCTTTCATTCTTCTATCGCTATTACAACAATCAGTGTTCTTCAGAGCTCTCTCCATTTGTGGTGAGTGTTAGGCACCCGCCTTTCAACACAGTCCCACTCCTTCCCACTTTCCTTCAGTCTATGACTTAAACTGCTATACACTTTGTGTGTCCAGGCATTTTAATAAATAATAATAACAATCGTCTGGTTACTTATATAGCGCCTGTATCTCCTCCTTCAAGGATTCTCAAGCGCTTGACACTTCTTTAATCAACCAGAGACCATTAACCATCTCCCTTGCTCATGGGGAGACGGTAACTGCCAGCTATATCTCAGAAAAATATTCAACCTGAGCGGGGATTGAACACGAGACCTGCAAGATGGGAACCAGGCACGCTATCAACTGAGCCAGCCAGCCACAACGTCCCTTGAATTGGGCTCTCTGCCACTCTTTTGATTCTGGGGAAGACACTTATTACAGGCAACCTGTCTTTTGTCTCCTTCATGCACATACAGTATAAGAAAAAAAAGGAGGGTTAAGTGAAGTATTCTCTGTGTAACAAGTGGTGTGTTGGAGGCCTTCTCACAGTAATTAAATATATACCTGTATATATCTCAGTCCACGTTGGCGGAATAATGAAGGTAACCGCAAATAGGAGATAACTTGTGTTTTGTTTTATTTATTACCTTGGTAGGAATCATGAAACAGGGAACACCAATACTTATGGTAACTCTGTCATTCAAAAACCTCAGGCATTTACCAAGGGTGACAGGCAAGGGAACTAGGCGAGTCTGGACCTTCGCAGGGGTAGAAGGGGGTTGCAATGGGACTTCGTCTTCGTCTCCATCTTTGTCTTTATCTTCGTCTTCATCTTCATCTCGTCTTCGGCTGGCATGGGCTGCTGGCTCAGGCTGCTTGATGAAGCGACCGTATTTTGAATCACTCAGCCAACCGTGTTCCGAGTTGGCGCCTGGAATATATAATGAATCAAGTTGGCAGGTGGGGTGACCGTATTCCGAGCCATGTATGATGGTGATGTGGCTGTATTCCGACCCACGTCTCTACTCGCATTTCGAGGTGCAGACTGGTCAGCTGTATTTCGAGCTGAGGGTGCTTGCTGTTGAGGTGAGCTGACGACTGGTGGTTTGGGTTGGGCTTGTATCTAATGTTTGCTCTTCTCTTGCTGGTCTTACAGGCATGAAGGTCTCTGTCTGGTTCCAGTCTCTTGTGTCCTTTTCGATTAGGTGTAGCAGGTAAAGATAATATGAAGGGCAGGCTGGCAGGTAGGAATGTTTGAGTGTTCCCCAGGGACGTTGGGGTCAGGGGTTGTAACGTAGGTCTCTGCAGCTGGATGACAAGGGATTGCTGGCTTTTTGTTTGTTTTATGTGATTGAGGGAGACAAAAGGCAGAACTGCCTGTTTCGAGTGCCTGCCCCAGAGTTGAAGAGTGACAGGGCCAATATCAAGGGATGTTAGAGCCGAAATGCCTGGACACAAGGAGTTTGAAGCAATTTAAGTCATAGGAAGAGGGAAAGACTAATTCTGAGAGAGAGTTCCAGAGCTCAGCAGTTGAATAGAAGAAAGACTGAGAAAAACGTTTCACTCTTGGGTTGGAGAGTTGCACAGAGTAGGGGAGGGATTGTGTTACAAACAAGTACTACATACCCTACGTAGAGGAGGTGGTATACACTGGGAAAGCTCTGAGGAACATTGATTATTGTAGTAACGATAGAATAGCGAGAGAGATGCAACATTGCAGCGAAGAGAGAGAGATTGCAGAGAGTTGGTGAGTGGACGGGAGTTAATGATACGAAAGTCTTTCCTTTCTAATTTGTCTAGGAGTGCGGGTGTGAGAGGATCCTCCCCACACATGTGAACAATATTCAATACAAGGATGCACTGTGGCCCTGTACAGAGCAAGAAGCTGTGCAGGGGTAAAGAACCCCTTGAGGTGGTTGAGCACACCCAGCTTCTAGGAGGCTGCCTTAGCAAGACTGGTAATATGATCCTTCTAAGTGACTGCAGAAGAAAAAGACATCGAGAAAATTGAGAGAAGATGAAGGATTGTATTGTTAAAGTGTAAGGGATATTCCTCTGGTAGTTCCGGACGGGTAGTAAGATGAAGAAACTGGGTTTTGGAAGCATTAAAGGCAACACGGTTTTCTCTGCCCCAATTGGAAATAGTAGTTAGATTAGAAGATAAATGTTGCATGGCTTCATTACGCTTGTTTTTGAGGGATTGATGGTTGGGGCATTCAGGAAAACTAATTGAGTAGTGTAAGGTTGAGTTGTCTGCTTATGAATGGATGGGACTGGAGGTACAGTTGAGAAGATCATTTATGAAAATTAGAAAGAGAATGGGAGATTGGACAGAGCCCTGAGGAACACCGGAATTGATAGGATGAGGAAGTGAACGATGGCCGTCCACAACCGCAGCTATGGAACGGCCGGAAAGGAAATTAGAGACAAAGGCACAGATGGAGGGATAGAAACTGAAGGACGGTAGTATAGAAATTAAAGGTTTGGACCAGACTCTATTGAAGGCTTTCGATATGTCTAGTGCAATTGAAAAGGTCTCACTGAAGTCCCGAAAGGAGGATGACCAAGATTTACTAAGATATGAAAGAAGATCACCAGTAAAGTGACCCTTAACCCGTTCAGTACCAGCGATGGCTCCCTGCCGTCAGTAGATAAATCACTCCCCAGTCCCAGCGACGGCAGAGAGCCGTCAGTAATATACTGTCCTTGTAACTGCCAGTATCAGGCAGTACCTGGTACCACAACTGTTTGAGCACTGCTCTAGTGTTGACAACACTTTTCAGCTTATATCCAATCCTCTGCAGGCTGGGAGAGCCAGTACTCCTCCATCTTTTGAGGTGGGAGGTTGTTATATCTTGCCATTTTGACCACATTGCTTGGGTCTGGGGGGGACTTTTATTACTGTGCCCTACGGTACAGTAGGGGTTAAGGAAGCCATACTGGCGTTCTGAGAGCAGATTATGACAAGAGAAATACATAAGAAATTTGAAAGCAAGAATAGTTTAAAAAACTTTAGAGATACAACAGATGAGAACAATTTTACGATAGTTGGAGGGTTGAGAGCAGTCACCCTTCTTTATAATAATAATAATAATAATAATAATATATTTTTTATTCAGCCAATCCAAATGCAATTAATATACACTTTTTGTAAAACATATTACAATGGCTGAGCCTTTTGAGAGAAATCTCTCTTGAACAGGTCCCCCAAAAGGGTGACCGTTCGCAACCCTCCAACTATCGTCCAATTGCTCTCATCTCTTGTATCTCTAAAGGTTTTAAAACTGTTTTTCCTCCAAATTTCTCAAGCATTTCTCTTCTTGTGATCTACTCTCAAATCGCCAGTATAGCTTCATTAGAGGTCACTCTACTAGAGATCTTCTTTCATATCTTACTAATTCCTGGTCATCCCCCTTTTGGGACTTCGGTGAGACCTTTTCTATTGTGCTAGAAGTCTATGCAGCAGCAGCAGCAGCAGCTAGACATATCAAAGGCCTTCGATAGAGTCTGGCACACATCTCTAATTTCTTCACTACCCTTCTTCGGTTTATATCCCTCCATCTATGCCTTTGTCTCTAATTTCCTTTCAGGCCGTACCATAGCTGCGATTGTGGACGGCCATCGTTCACTTCCTCATTCTATCAACTCTGGTGTTCCTCAGGGTTCTGTCCTATCTCCAATTCACTTTCTAATTTTCATAAATTGTCTTCTCAACTGTACCTTCAGCCCCATTCATTCATATGAAGATGACTCTACCTTACACTATTCAATTAGTTTTCCATAATGCCCCAGTAAGGAATCCCTCAAAAACAAACGTAATGAAGCCATACACCACTAATCTTCTGATCTAACTACCATTTCGAATTGAGGCAGAGAAAACTTTGTTGCCTTTAATGCTTCCAAAACCCAATTTTTTCATCTATCTACCCATTGTGAACTCCCAGAGGACTATCCCTTATACTTCAACAATACAAAAATCAATCCTTCATCTTTTCTCAGTATTCTCGGGGTCTCTTTTTCTTCTGCTCTCTCTTGGAAGGACTATATTACCACTCTTGCTAAGGCAGCCTCCCAGAAGATGGGTGTTCCTAACTGCCTCAAGGGGTTCTTTACCCCTGCACTGCTTCTTGCTCTGTACAGGGGCACAGTGCATCCTTGTATTGAGTATTGTTCACATGTGTGGAGAGGATCCTCTCATACAGCACTTATAGACAAAGTAGAAAGGAAAGCCTTTTGTATCATTCACTCGCGTCCACTCACCGAGTCTCTGCAATCTCTCTCTCTTCGCCGCAATGTTGCATCTCTCTCGCTGTTCTATCGCTATTACAATAACCAGTGTTCCTCAGAGCTCTCTCAGTGTATACCACCTCCTCTACATAGGATCATGTTGCACCCGTCTTGCAACAGAATCCCACCCCTACTCTGTACAACTCTCCAACTCAAGAGTGAAACAATATTCCCAATCTTTCTTCTATTCAACAGCTGAGCTCTGGAAATCTCTACCTGAATCCATCTTTCCCTCATCCTATGACTTAAATTGCTTCAAACTCTGTGTGTCCAAGCATTTTGGCTCGAACATTCCTTGATTTTGGCCCTGTCACTCTTTCAACCCTGGGGGAGGCACTCGTCACAGGCAGTTTTGCCTTTTGCCTACCTCATCCACATAGAAAATACCAAAAAAATTGCGGCGAAGAGAGAGAGAGAGACTGCAAAGAGTCGGTGAGTGAATAGGTCTCATCGTCTCATCGAAGTCCCAAAAGGAAGATGACCAAGAGTTAGTAAGATATTAAAGATCACCAGTAGAGTGACCCCTGAGGAATCCATACTGGCAATCTGAAAGTAGATTATGGGAAGAGAGATGCTTAAGAAATTTTGAAGTAAAAATAGTTTCAAAAACTTTGGAGAAGCAAGAAATGAGAGCAAACTTCCAGAAAGAAGGGAAGACATTAGAGGAGAGAATTATATATATACATTATATTATATATGAGCAAGTCTAAGGATAATTCTATAGCTCCTCCTTTTAAAAACAGCTAAACATTGATCTGAATATCCTTGATGTAAAACTACTGTGTTGATCCTTGTGGATGTTGCCGGTGAGTGGCCGGGACGGGGCGAGAGAGGGTAACCTTATTTAACCCAACCTAGTCAGAGGTGGCTATTTTGGGAGCCTCTCTGCTTCACTATTTTTGTTTAACGATTTTAAGAAGTTTCACCCCATTGGTTTTGTCAATAATATGACGCATCAAGCCATTCAGGTGTCGATATTTGTTTCTGGTGAGTGATAGAGAGCTTGTATCTTAATATAAATTGGCATTAGGCCGGAACATTTTGTTATCGAATGTTTTTTTTATTAATTTACTTTGACAGGATGTAGGAAAATAAGTCTGGGAAGGCGTTTTTGTTATCGTAGAGGGCAAATTAGAAATATATTGCTAAACAATGTCAAAGGCCAGTGAAATCCTCAATAACAATTACACCATTATAATATTAACCCCCAAGACACTGGACCGGACTCTGGTAAGAGTGATCTGAATATCAGTGGATCACAAAATACCTTCTTATATAACGATCTTGAACTTTGTCGGCTATTGTCGGTGAGTGGCCAAGACGTGACGAGAAGAGGGGGGGGGGGGATTTTGTTATATATATATATATTATATACAGTGTATTATTTGTATTCTACATTTGTTTTTAATTTGCTCCCTTTACTTCTATCAAGGTTACAAAAAAAAACCCTAAGACTTCCCTTCGAAATAAATGTGTAAATTTTTCGTCAGGAAAATATCAACACCTAAATGGCACGAAAGGTCTTAAAATTGACAAAGAAATGGGTCAAAAGGTCTTAATATCGCCAAACTAATGGGCGAACATCTTAAAGGCTAAGAACTAAGAGGGCCACACATGAGGGAGAAGGGGGTTAAGACAAAACAAATACCTCCCCATAACCCCTTTTGTACTGGCAACGTCTTATAAATTATATTTTGGCAACTGTTAGACGATTATATTCAGTTTAGGAAGGACGTGTACCAATTAAAAGGCTGCAGACTATCTCAATTAATCCTTTTAGCTACCACATAAACTCCATAAGCTTCATAAAATTGTGTAAATGTAGCTGAAACCCAATGAAAAAGACGTCGCCGGTACTGAATGGGTTAATGAAACAGGCTCTTTTTGGTTCCTCCTGTTTTTTTTTCTATTTTTGATAACCACTTATGTACCGGCGACTTCTTTTTAGTTTTATTCTAGCTATATTTAGATGATTTTGTGCAGCTTAACCCAAGAACGGTGAGTGTCCTCATATGAGTCTGAACCCTACGAGGGCGAGCGTAATCATCTGAGCCAAGGCCTAAAAAAAGCTTTCAAAACATCCCACTGGCACTCAAAACAAAGGAATGTGTGATTAAGTGAGATAATTCCCTCCATACCTTCTATCACTCCTCCACATGAGTCAACCCCCCCCTTCCCCTCTTCCCCCCCCCCCTTCAATTATCACCTATTGTTTCTCTTATTCCCTTGTTTATCGGTTTATTTACCGCGCCAATATCTCCCACCCGGTTTCAAGGTCATCTGGGACACATATAGAGAGCGTAGCAAGAGAGACAGCACTAGTGAGATATCAGTCTGGCTTCAGGCATCGAAGAGGGAGGGTGTATTTCTTGTGCGCCTCTCACCTCATGACTGGACAGTCGCAAATAATTTGTCTTTGTCACCCCCCAAATACTATTCCCACTTGTTTTATTGTTTATACATGTTAATATCTTCATATTAAACGTAAAATAGGCGCATATGAATAAGTAATAAAGATATTTATCGTAAAATTACGAAATTCGTCGGGATTTACCCACAATACCTTCGCCCAGCGGGACGTTTTAAATACCATAGGCTCGCCGCGCTCAGGTTAAGAAGGATCTGTAGTAGTACAAAGGGTTAGGTGAGATAGTTCGAAGCCTGTTAATTGCTGGAGGCCCTTTACAAACTAAATATAACTGTCTAATAGTAGCCAGAATATAGTTATAAGAAGACGTCGTCGGTACAGAAGGGGTTAATAGCTTGAAGGGGGTCAGGGGAGGTGGTTTTGTTTGTTTTTAGTCTAGGAGGCGAACTATAACACAAGGCTCGATAACGATCTTGAACTTTGGTGGGTTTTGTTGTCGGTGATTGGCCAACACGTGCTGGGTGAAACTAACTCACATAAAGGGGCAGGTTTTTTTTATCAACCCCCTTCTCCCTCCGGTTTAGCCCCATTAGTTTTGACATTTTAAAACGTTCACCTCATTACTTTGGTGATTTTGAGACCTTTTCCCCCATTTCTTTGTCAGTAGTAAGACTTTTCTTGCCATTTAGGTGGGGTTTATTTCCTGGCGAGCTATAACGAGCCTGCAATTTAGGAGGAAACCGGGAAAATGTTCTACCGAAAAATGTACAAATTAATCTCGGAGGGGGTTCTTGGGGGATTTTTCTTAAGCTTATTGAAGGTCTAGGGAGTAAACAACAACCTTCCCTTAACCCATTCAGTACCGGGGACATCCTTTTCATTATATTCTTGCAACTACTTAAACGATTTTATTCGACTTAGGAAGGATGTCAACCCGTTAATAGATTACAGAGTATCTCAATTAATCCTTTTAGCTACCATATATCTTTCCTAAGCTTAATAAACTCGTCTACATGTAACTATAGTCTATTCGTTGTAAGTAGGCGAGAAATCATGATCTCTAACCTGTGTAACTCAATAACGACTAGAGTAATCAAGCTAATATTTCTGCCATGTGGGAAGAGTGAGTCAAGGAATAGATGTGGACATTTACAGCCACTTTGCTCTAGCCCTTTTTGAGTTACAGAGGTTAGAGATCGTTATTTATCGCCTACTTACAGCGAATAGACTATAGAATAAAATGAATAAGACGTCCCGGTACAGAAGGGGTTAAGCGTGTACCAGTGTTGTTCCTGTTGGGTGTTCTGTTAAGGGAGCCCACCTCGCTTTTTTTGTTCTCTTTCTCTCCCTCTCTCTCTTTGGCTTGTATCCATTTGGCCCCATTCAGCCTACTGTTTTAACCCCTTGAAGCTCTGACGCGTTTTAGCAGTTTTATTTTGGCTATCATTAGACGATTTTATGCAGCTTAGGAAGTATCTGTGGGTATAAAAAGGGTAAAAACTATCTCAATCAACCCTTTGACTTCCATATACCGTTACTAATCTGGATAAAATCGTCTAATAGTGGCCAGAATCAAAACAGAAACGCGTAATGGAGCTTGAAAGGGTTAAGACGTTTACCCCCATCCAGGTGTCAATATTTTCCTGGCGAGCGGCAGCGAGCCAGCATATATATATTTTTGTTTTGACAGCAAGGTAAATTTGTACATTATTCGATAGAAAAATTTATCCGGCGAAGCCGGATTTCATCATACAATGGTGGCTCGCTATCGCTCGCCAGGAAGAAATCGACACCTGGATGGGGGTAAGCGTCTTAAAACAGTTGGCTGAATGGGGCCGAATGGATACAAGCCAGAGACAGAGAGAAAAGGAGAGAAAGATAAAATAAAGCTGGTGACTCCCCTTTAAGCGTAGGCCTACACAGATTATACAGTGTACCTACACACAGTCCGGGCTCATACCTCAGCCTTCCTACCTCCAGACGATTTGATTTTGATTTATATGTACAGTCGTGGATATTAATTTATGGGCGAATTTTGGAAACGACATTAACACTATCTGATCCGACCTCTTGTGGGTTATTATTGTATTTTGGTTTAATTGTAATTGATTTTGGTTTTTGCCATTTTTAAGCTACGTTCTTTAGTTTGTCCCCTAGGCTAACAAAAATGCCGTCCCAGATTTATTTCAATTTAAACAAAATTCCCACCCAGATCAAGTTAAGTTTGTACATTTGTCGATAGAAAATGTTTCGGCAAAGGCCAATTGTTTTCTAAAGTACAGGTTCGCTATCGCTCGACCAGACAAAAGTCGGCACCTGACTGGGGTAAAGCGTCATATTATCGACAAACCAATGGGGTGACTCTTCTTAAAATCTCCAAACGAATAGAACTAAACAGGAGAAGACCAAAAGCACCACTCGGACCAAAGAGGGTTAATTAAAGGGAGGTTTTTAGTTGATGCCCTAGACTTCCATCAAGCTTAAAATTACTCTCCCCAGACCCCCTTTCAAGATAAATTTGTACATTTTTCGGTAGAAAAATGTTCCGGCCGAAGGCCGGTTCCCCTTAAATTACAGGCTCGCTATCGCTCACCAGGAAAAAATCGACACCTAAATAGCGCGAATAGTCTTAAAATTGACAGAAATGGGGCGAGGGTTCTTAAAATCGCCAAACTAATGGGGCGAACGTCTTAAAATCTCAAAAGCAATGGGGCTAAACATGAGGGAGAAAGGGGTCCAGAAAAAAATCCTCCAGGTGTAAATCTCCCCTTATAAGCTACTGTACACTGATGTTCTCTACTGATAAACTCCTTGAACCACAAACAACCAATTACTGGTGTTCATAAATCAATGTTCACTGTTCTGTATTGATCATGAGGAGCTGTTCAACTACCATGGTTGTATAGCTTGTTTTGTGTGTATTGTATTGTGTGTACAGTATAGTGTCTTGAATTGTGTGTATTGCATTTTATTATGTGTGTATTTTATTGTGTGCATATTGTATTGTATAGGTGTATTGCATTATATTTTGTTGTATGTATTGTATTGTGTGTATTGTACGTATTGTGCTGTGTCTATTGTATGTATTGTATTGTGTATGTATTGTTTTGTATGTATTGTATTGTGTGTATATTGTATTGTTTCTATTATGTGTGTATTGTATTGTTTTGTCTGTATATTGTATTGTACTGTATCTATATTGTCTATATTGTATTGTGTGTATTGTATGTATTGTATTGTGTGTACTGTATATTGTATTGTAGTCAGAGGGAGGAACACTGCGTTAACCCCTTCAGCACGATGAAGACGTTTTGCCCATGATTTTGGCCAAGATTTGACGATGCTAGGCAGTTTGAAAAGGACCTATGTAATGCATAGGGTTTATTGAAATCGTATTTAACCATTTGCACCCTAGAGGTAGATTATAAGCTAAAGAAAAGCGTCTGCTGGTAACCAGAATGATGTAAATGTTATGATCGTGTATTCCCCCCTCTGACCGCAATACAGTACAATACAATATATATACAATACATACAATACAACCTACATATAATCGTAGCGTAGTCATGAGTACTTGTACGTGTGTATGCCTGTGTGAGTGTGTGTTTCCTCTCGTTATTTCTTTTTTATGTTGCGCGCTCTCTCTCTCTCTCTCTCTCTCTCTCTCTCTCTCTCTCTCTCTCTCTCTCTCTCTCTCTCTCTCTTCACACACACAAACACACACACTCGCTCACTCCCTCCACCTCTCTTAACGATTAGAGAGAAAGAGAGAGAGAGAGATACAGTGGATCCAATTTTCTCTTTCATATGGTCAAATCCTACCATGGGGGGTCTTCATTAGATGTGCGAAGCCTGGTGGAGGCCGAGCGAGGGGGAGAGAGAGAGAGAGAGAGAGAGCGAGTGTGTATGTGTGAGAGTGGAAGGCAGAGAAAGAGAGATATTTACATAGATTTTGCATAGATACACTGGCTACACAGATCTTACGATCCCTGCGAGGTGGCTAAGATGAAATGCTAGTAGGGATATCAAACCGAATAGTTAGGGAAAGTGGAAGACAAGGATAGCAAAGAGGAAAGTGCTCTCTCTCTCTCCCCACCCTCTGCTCCCTCTGGCAATTCGCCGCATATGAAAACAGTTGGAAGTGAATAACCTTACAGTGCTTGTAAATCGTTTTAAGGAACTTACAGAATAGTTAAAAAATGGAAGGAAAATGTCATGCATACCTTCACTTTTTTTTGTTTTCCTTCTGCTGTCTTCTACTGAAAACAGTGTTCATTTCTGCCAGGTTCTCTTGTATAGTAGTCATTATCTACTCCAGACCAACTTCTCTATGGTATGAGTCTAACCATTTGTTTAAGGGGAGACTGACTGTTTGTTTGGTCTATTAATTAATGTATTCATATATTTTTTTAGTTTCCTCCCTAGACCTCCATCAAGCTTAGAAAAACACCCCCTAGACCCCCCTTCAAGATAAATTTGTACATTTTTCGGTAGAAAAATGTTCCAGCCGAAGGTCGATTCCTCCTAAAATTGCAGGCTCGCTATCGTTCGCCAGGAAATAATCGACACCTAAATGGCACGAAAGGTCTTAAAATTGACAACGAAATGGGGCGAAACGTCATAAAATCCCCAAACTAATGGAACCAACGTCTTAAAATCTCAAAACTAGTGGGGCTAAACATTAGGGAGAAGGGGTCCAGAAAAACGGTCTGCCTCCCGTTAATGTGTCTATAGAGCCACTGCCTATAACTTCATCAGGGAGCTTGTTCTACTCACCCATTATACTGTGGGGGGAAGACATTTATAGTTGTCTCTGGGTTCGCTTTCCCGCCTATTAGTTTGAATTTGTTTCCGTCTTGTGGAACTCTCTTTGGCTATCTTAAATTGATTGTTGGCACTTACGTTACTTTATCCCTTTAGAATCTTAAAACACTACCAGCTATCCCCTTGTTCTCCGTATTTAAGTGAAGACAGATCGAGTTCTCTTAATCCCTTCTGTACCGCGACGTCTTTTTAGTCTTATTCTAGCTATTTTTAGACGATTTTGTGAAGTTTAAGAAGGATCTGTGGTAGCTTAAAGGAGTAATTGAGATAGTCTGTAGTCCTTTTATGTGTAGACGTCCTTCCTAAGCTGAATAAAATCGTCTAATAGTTGTCAGAATACAATGAAAAGGGCGTCACCGGTACAGAAGGGGTTAATCTCTCATTGCACGGTTTATTTTCAAGGGATGGAATTAATTTTGTTGCTCTACCCTGAACGGATTCCAGTTTTTCTGTCTTTTATTAGGTAGGGAAACCGAAACTGCACAGCACGCTCCAGATGCAGCCTCACAAATACTTCTGTATAATAGTATAAGTAATGCTTTGCTATGATAATGACAATTTCTTCTAATGAATGCTAGTGCTCTGTTAGGCTTGTTAGCTGCTGCCGTGCATTGACTTATAGATTTTACATTTTCGTTTATAAGCACTCCTAGGTATTTTATGTGATATACTCTTTGTCTTTTCTCCATTCATATAGTATTCATATTTATTGTATTGGGAGCCTATGTGTAGTATCTGTCATTTGCTTACATTAAGGGAAGGTATTTAGTTTGTACCCTAGACCTCCATCAAGCTTAAAAATTACACTCCCTTGACCCCCTTCAAGATAAATTTGTACATTTTTCGGTAGAAAAATGTCCCGGCCGAAGGCCGTTTCCTCTTGCATTACAGGCTCGCTATCGCTCGCCAGGAAAAAACTCGACACCTAAATGGCACGAAATTTCTAAAAATTTACAGAAATGGGGCGAAAGTTCTTAAAATCGCCAAAATAATGGGGCGAATGTCTTAAAATCTCAATAGCAGTGTAGTTAAACATGAGGGAGAAAGGGGTTAAGAAAATAATCCCTCAAGTGGAAATCTCCCCTTAAAGAGCATCTGCTAAATTTCTGACCACTCTGTGACTCTGTTTAGATCTGATTGCAGGGTATTTCTACCGCTTTCTGAGATATTGCCTTTACTATCTTATTGTCATCGGCGAATTTGAAAATTGTATTATGTATGCCGTTGTCTGCATCATTAACACACTGTATATTGTGAACACTATTGGACCCAGTACTGAGCCCTGGTGGACTCCACTCGTCACTAGAGTCCAAGCTGATTCTACTCCATTAATAATTACTCTCTGCTTTCATTTCATGGGTTCGAATCCTGAGATAATCACATACTTATATTTATTTCATTTAGGGTGTTATTGGTGTTAAGAACAATGTTAAAAATAAAATATAGCCAGTTACTTATCCAATTGTGAGTGTTGCGCTGTATTCTTAGGGTCTCGACCTGCTGAAGCAATTTATTATGAGGGACCTTGTTGAAGGCCTTTTGAAAGTCCAAGTACACTATATCTATATCTAAAACTTTTGAAGAAAACAAAAAAATAATTCTAAATAGTCCATAGAATCCGATAAGGTTCGTTATGCATGATCTCTATGCTCTGAAGCCGTGTTGATTACTATTGATAAGATTTGTATTCTCTATAAAAAGTACAATTTCGTCTTTTATGATCGATTCTAATAGTTTTACAATTACGAAAGTTAGGCTAGTGGGCCTGTAATTACCTGCGCTAAAGGGCCTGTAATTCCCTCAGAGAGAGAGAGAGAGCGAGAGAGAGAGCAGAACCCTTTAATTACCACACTATGCACTAATACACACCAAGCCTATTACTCTCCAATACTATTCATTTTTGGGGTTCATGGTATGATATATTCCATCTCGTCCTGGGGAATATATGTGTCTATTTATTAACCTATCTAATTATGTCCATTTACCTATTCAGGTGCATGTATGTGAGTGTATGTATGTATATATGTATGTATGTACTAATAATAATAATAAGAAGAAGAAGAATAATAACAATAATAATAATAATAATAATCAGTTTGGTTCAAGCCTGCAGCTAATGGGGCTGAAAATAAACAATTCCTTAACGTAATTTATCCTAAGTAATCAACAGATTGACTTTGACTGCTACAAAAAGACCTATATACCCTTAGAAGGGGTATGATGTGCGCAGAGAGCCATGTGGAGCTCAGAGGTGGCATATCCACACCTAACCTCAACAGCTAGGACAGATTTTCTCCCCCAGGTAGCAGGGATCGAAACCGCACTACCAGAGTCTAGTGACTAAAATACAATGACTCAGAGCATTCGGTAACTGTTGCCATAATGCATGTATGTATGTATGTATGTACAGTATGTACAGTATGTACAGTATGTATGCATGCATGTATGACGTATCTTTTTTCGTATGATTGTACGTACAGTTAGTCACATGAATTCATATCCATTATGTGCTCTGATGTAGGAAGGACAAATAGGGTAACTGATTATTAAGTGTAGTTTTTTATGCAGTAGTTAGTTGACATTATCAAGTAACGGATTGATTAGAAAATAATTGTATGTTTATCTTACCAATTATGCATTTCTACATAACATCACTGAGTGGGTACGATAATCATATGGGTAACTGTACGGTTATATATATATATATATATATATATATATATATATATATATATATATATATATATGATGCCTTTAGGTCTTTGGGAACTACATATACATGTATTCATAAACAACAACACAAACACTCCAACATATAATTTACACTGAGCTCTGTACAATAAATATAATGTTAGCTGACACGGTATCATTTCACGCATAATGAGTACGGTATTCTATCTAATATTATATTATTATTATTATAAATTAACCTGTTTTGTAACATGGCGTCATTTTATATTGTGCTTTCGCTACTTTTAGACGATTTAATACAGCTTAGGAAGAACCACTAGCAATAGAAGGGTAAAGGTTATCCCGATTAACCCTTTGACTCCCACTCCGTGTGTCCAGTCATTTTGGCTCGAACGTCCCTTGATTTTGGCCCTGTCACTCTTTCAACTATGGGGGAGGCACTCGCTATAGGCAGTTCTGCCTTTTGCCTCCCTCAATCATATAGAAAAAAAAAACAAAAAAAACATACCTTTTCTAAGCTTAATAATATCGTCTAAGAGTAACCAGACAGAACTGAAACTATGGGTCCTGGTAAACTGAATGGTTGTATAATAATGATTGGAATCTCACTTCTTGTCAGCTTGTTTTATATATAGTTATTACATTATACTGCGATATGTATATCCCTTTAACCCTGTCTCGCTCCATTAGTTTGACTCTTTAAGACTTTTCATCCCAATAGTTTGGCGATGATTAGATGCTTCACCCCATTCAGGTGTCGATATATTTCTGGGCTAGCTATAGAGAATTTGTAACTTAAAACAAAATCGGCCTTCGACCAGGACATTTATCTATCGAAAAATAACGCATATAGTTTGAAGGGGATCGGGGTGGGCATTTTTGGTCTACAGGAAGCCTAAGCAAGGCGTGATTGTTAGCCTCGGGGACAAACTATAATATATTGCTCGAAAATGGAAAAAGCAAGCAAAATCCTCAATGATAATTAAACAATTATCCTAATAACCCACAAGACGTCGGACCAGAAAGTGTTAACCCTTTCGTGAATATATACAACCATTTCCGTATGCGTTCACTATACATTAAATTATTATGTTCCTTCCAACAACCAACGATTAGATTATTATATTAATTATTACATTATATTTCTAAACTTATCCATCTATCGACCTTTCTATCCAATAACTAGACGGTCTGTTTACATGAACGTATACCCGTGTTTCTGTCCACCTATCTATCTATCAATCCAGCCATCTGCCCAGCCATTAATCCATCTATCTATCCATTTGTTCTGTTTCTGCACCTGTTGTTTCAGGTGTCCCCCGAGGCACCGTCCTCGGGCCCCTGTTCTTTATCATGTTTACTGCTGACTTGGGTTCTGGGCTTAAAAATATACTAGTTTCTTATGCTGATGATACATCTTTGTATTCTTCAATTTCGTCACCCAATAACAGAAATAAAGTTGCAGCATCTCTAAACAGGGACTTGGCAAAGATTACCTCCTGGTGTCAACTTTGGGGTATGAAGCTTAATGTTAGAAAAACGCGCTCCATTATATTTAGCAGATCCCGTACTTCGGATCCTCCTCATCATTGTTTGCGTATTTATGATGAACAAATTATGTATGTGACAAGTTTGTGTTTGTTGGGTGTTACCCTCGATTATAAATTTACTTTCGAGAAGCATCTCCGTTCCTTGTCTTTTTCGTCATATTCCAATTACAGCTAACGCCATCTGGATCCTGTGGCGGTATTAGGTAAGAAGGTAAAAACAAACTAAATCTCGAGATAACGGTGGAGAGGCTAGTTTATTAGTGCTTGTCTTCCAATTTACGCGACAGGCAAATTTAATTGGGAATGTGAGAATTCACTCATCTTTGGTAACTACAGACTATGACTATTCTCACAATCAATACATGATCAAAGTTTAAGAATAATTAATAATTTTCTACTTGTATACATTGATACGAAGTCTTTATCTTTTGTTACATACGAATGCGGCAACGCCGACAAGAGCAGCTATGGATTGCAAACTGTTTTTTATTTTTTAACAGAACAGCCTCAGTTCAAAGTTTGTCAGTTTTATTGTGGTCGTACACTGATATATATATATTATTGTACTTCTACACATCAATGTTCAGTATATTAAACCCATAACTACATCAACATTCGTTTGTGAAGTGCACTGTATTGACGAGGTTTCGATCGCATGTTTCCTCTTAGTTTATGAATATGCTGAATATATTTCTAGCAATTATACATAATAGTTCCGTACCATGTAGTGTAATTATTCATGGAAATGTACATGATTGTGCAGTTTACATACTGAATATTCAGACAGCCGAAATCAGCCTGGTCTAAAGGGGACACTGACTGCTTTTTTGGCCTATAAATTAATTCATTCATAAATTCTTAGTTTCCTCGCTAGACATCCCTCAAACTTAGAAAACAATCCCCTAGACCCCCCCCCTCAAGATAAATTTGTACATTTTCCGGTAGAAAAATGTTCCGGCCGAAGGCCTGTTCCTCTTACAATTACAGGCTCGCTATCGTTCGCCAGGGAAAAATCGACACCTAAATGGTACGATAGGTCTTAAAATTTATAACGAAATGGGACGAAAGGTCTTAAAATTGCCAAACAAATGGGCCGAACGTCTACAAATCTCAAAACTAATGGGACTATAAGCACGAGGGAGAAAGGGGACCAGAAAAACGACCGTCTCCTCTTAATCTTCTTATGTCTTTGATGGGTTGGTAGAATATGGTTAAAATTCAAAGTAGACCATGTTATTACACGTGCTGGAGCAAAAGACTCTGGTAAAACACCATGCAAAGGATGCTGAGCGTTATTTAAAACTTTGAATACATTGCTGAGGGCACCAACCTGACGCCGATGACTTAAGGGGGCCCACCTCGCTTGTTTTTCTCTTTCTCTCCTTCTCTCTTTGGCTTGTATCCATTTGGCCCCATTTAGCCTACTGTTTTAAGACGTTTAATCCCATCCAGGTGTCAATATTTTCCTGGCGAGCGGTAGCGAGCCAGCATATATATATATTTGTTCTGACAGCAAGCTAAATTTGTACATTTTTCGATAGAAAAATGTCTCCGGCGAAGCCGGATTTCTCCATACAATGCTGGCTCGCTATTGCTCGCCAGGAAGAAATTGACACCTGGATGGGGATAAACATCTTAAAACTTATTAGCTAAATGGGGCTGAATGGATACAAGCCAGAGAAAGAGAGAAAAGGAGAGAAAGATAACAAAAGCAGGTGACCCCCCCCTAAAGGTTGCGTTTACACCAAGCGAATCGAATCGATTCAATTCATGAAGAATCCACACGATTCATGAATCGTGTTGATTCGCCACACTAGTTTCAATGTAACCGTTTACACCAGGCGAATCGAGTCAATTCAAATCATGCCGATTCATGGCGATTCAGAGTCAATGATTGGTTTGGACCCATTTTTTCATCAGTCAAGGCGAGTCAGCCGAGGAGTAAGCACCATGCTAGTGGACGTCCTCATCAATTTAGTACGAGACGACGTACGACGTGCTATATAATATGATCCTAGTGATCCTGTGCACCGAGAGATCGTGATGCCATTGTTGCTTTATGGAAGGAGATTGCTACAGGGAGGAGGAGGGTGTTAGATAAAATACCATAGGCTACATCTATATAAAGCAATGTTATTATGTCACATGTGTATGGGTTTGCAGCACAAGGCACATGTGAACAATGAACACCCTGAACGTAGGTATAAAGGCACATTATTGTAAAGAATATACGAAAATAATGTCAAGGGAGGGAGATATCCAGGGTGTGGCACGGTCTTTAAACGAGTTTGAATTCCTTGGCCTTCCTCATCATTATTTCCGTATATTTTTTACAATAATCTTCTTAACACCTACGTTCAGGGTGCTCATTGTTCACATGTGCCTTGTACTGCAAACCTATACACATGTGACATAACAACATTGCTTTATATGGGAGATATATGGTATATTATCTAACATCCTCCTCTGTCCTCCCCTTACCTGCCACTGTTTCCTTCCATACGCTCGGGCGGCTAGGCCAAAACCATGTATTTCATCAGCTGACTGCTAATATTTATGTAACATTTAGGTTTGTGTTTACTAAAAAGGTAAATACAATTTATTTTACTCTTTTACACTGAAGTCTGTTGTTTTTAGCATCATTGTATATCATTTAGCTATTCGCTACAAGAAAGCACCAACTGGAACAAGTTGTAAGACAGTTGCCAAACGGGAATTTCTTTTCTCCCGTGACTTCGAGTATAGTAGACGTTTTTTAATGACTACACTTACCTTAGGAAAATGGCCAGCCTTTCTTCAGGTCGAATTGCAAGTCGGTAATTGGTATTCTGCTTCCCAATGAAGGACCCAATCAACTCCACCAACATCTTAAATTGTTCTGTGGTTATCCTAAAGAAATCATAAAACTTCTCCGGATTATTGAGCAAATCTGGGAACAAATGTCCAAAGCTCCCAAATTCAGGTCTTCTAGAATTAATTTAATGCACCCATATTCGTTGCCGGCGCCTACGCCTACGCTGCCTCAGCCACATCAACACTGCTATTTCTGCAACAGCCAATACGTCCATACTCCTCGAAGGCTGCCTTGGTACTGAATGATGAGTGTTGATCAGACTCAGTAGGTTGGAACTATGCTGATTCATAATGATTCGAATCAAATGATTCTTCATGAATTGAATCGATTCGATTCGCTTGGTGTAAACGCAGCCTTAAGTCCAGAGACAACACAAGAAGAATGTATTTTATTGAATTAAGAGCTTTATCAAGCCAATTTAGATGGCAGTTGTCAGCTGGCATCCAAACAGGTGAGCAATATTCAGATTGTAGCAAAATAAACTCATACAGCTATTTGATTACAGCTGGGTCATAAGCAAATGTTATATATCAGTTGTGAGGCAAGCTTATTTCTTGGAACAAATAATGATTGCCATGAATCGTGTAAATGTTTCTACGATTCAGTTTTCTAGGTGTTTTATTCCATCTTTGGTTGAGTTGTGGAATCATTTACCTAATAAGATTCTATAGTTTAGTTAGTTAAAAGAGGACTTGAGAGGCTATCAACCCTATCGGATTATTAAGACAGCAGGACTGGACCCTCTCTGCGAGAGCTCCATATAATGTTTATAATATTAGTAACTCTGATGATAATGTATCTTCATGAGGAAGAATGCCAGAATATTATTTATGCTGTATTTTTTCATCCTTTTAAACTACTTGTCTTAATAAATCGAGCTATGTTTTTCATGATAAAGTCTCTCTCTCTCTCTCTCTCTCTCTCTCTCTCTCTCTCTCTCTCTCTCTCTCTCTCTCTCTCTCTCTCTCCACTGTTTGGACACTTGATCCTCAGTGTTTTGGAGGACAAGCAACCTAGAAGGGTCACTAGACCTGTTGTTGCTTGATTTCCTTTGTACTCCTTTGTACTCTCTCTCTCATTTTCTCCATTATAGACCCTGTAGGAATTGATTGTAAGATTACTAACTCTTCGTTATAATCGTGTATTTCTCTCTCTCTCTCTCTCTTTCTCTTTCTCTTTCTCTTTCTCCCCTCCATCCCCTCCTCTGTCCTTAACCCTACCAAAGCCCCGGGTGGTCATTTATGGATCAACCCATGTGTCTTATCATTGCTTTCTCGATCTGAACACCTGTGCAGTCCCTTCTGTAGTCTGAACACCTGTGCAGTCCCTTCTGTAGTCTGAACATTATTCTGCTTTTTAATAAGTCTAGTCTTTGTGTGTGTGTTTTTTTGTTTTGTTTTTTGTTTTTTTGCAGCAATCATTTGATGTTATATGCTTGTTTCTTTGTTTTTCCTATTCTTAATTGACCTGTTATTCAACAAGAGTTCTTAAATTGGATATTTGTGATATTGGTTTATGTATAAATCTTATTTTGTTTTTATTTTTGTATGTGCTAGTTGCCATTGCTTTTCACCAGTGTCTTTGGGCATTTTGTGTGGATTAAATCTTTACTATTAGATAGATAGAGAAGATAAGAATTGCTGAATTAGCCAATGCACACTAAATACACCCACACACAGTACATGTGTTATATAAATATTAAGGGTGAGCCTCCTGAGAGTCTACACTCTCCCGAGGAGGCACCAAGAATAAACCAAAACCAAAACACCCCCTACAGCACTTGTCCGAGAAAAACAAAGGCTAGATGACAATATGCAATAGACTCCCCTACACAAAAACCAAATTAGTGTTTATCACAAAAGCAGGACCTTCAAAACAAAATTCGTGAAAAGAGAAGGTGTTCACGAAATGACAATAATAATAATAACAACAACAATAATAATAATAATAACCGCACTCAAGGGTCACTACAGCAATATTCACAAAAACAGTAAAAATCGTGCAGTCAGAAATATTAGAACAAAATAGAACTGGTCCAACAGAAAAACTCAAACCCGCAACACAGATTATACATATAAATACATATACTGTATATGTTGTTTCTGCACCGTATTGTGAGGCTGCGGTAGCTTACAATATAATAACAATGTATCCAGCATGTGTCCTCGTTTATGTTTATACTCACTTATCCCTCCAGTCACCCATCCACCCACCCCACATCCATCATCAACTTGTCAACAATAGCCCATAATGAAGGACCCAACAATCGGACCCTGCAAACACAATGGTGGATTTTACAGAACTACCTGGGCTTTAAATTTGCCTGTGATGTGGGGATTCTAGTGGTATTGTTTGGGGGTGGGAGGGGTGGCGGGGATTGTACAGGGGAGAGGGGGAGTAGGTGTTTGTGTGTGTGTGTGTGTGAGAGGGTGGTTTTTGTGGGAGAGGGGGTGATAGAGAGTGTGTGGGGGGAGGGGGGATTTTATGTGTGTGTGTGTGTGTGTGTGTGTAAATAAATGAGAAAGAGAGAGAGAAGGAAGGGAGAGTGATTGTATGTAAGGGAGGGTTATTGTGTGTGTGCTTGTTTAGTTGTGTGAATGAGTGATTGTTTATGTTCGTGTATGAGTGGGTTTGCTGGCGTATGGTGTATTTTTGTATTTGTTCTGATATAATATTATGTGGATTATGCTATATAATCTCTTAATATTTAACCTATTTAATACTGAAAACCCAAAACATTATTTTATGAGTTACTAAGAATTCGTGTTTATGATTATATTTACTTTTATAATACACAATGCCACATGTGATGTATATTTGTATAGGACCTCTCTTGTGGATTGGAACCTTAGCGTTTCACACGATACAATGAAAAGATGAGCAGTTTATGGTGCATGGCATTACGCTCTTAATGATCTGCATCCCATATAAAAATCAAGCTGTTACGGTCTTGAAGCTTACTTCTCGTGAACTCCCGAAACTGACAAATAACACAAATATATGAATAACATTAGGAAATCATTCATGGTAGCATTATGTACTTTTTTTTTTTTTTTTCTATATTCCAACTTACTTCCTCTCGGGCATAGGCTGAGAGCCTTAACATTCACCGCTTTACAATGAACAGTGAAGCCCGTGAGGTCTTGTTCCAGTCTAGGGAGTGAGACATGTGAAGCACGTACAGTACAACGAGCACCTGCCATCTTGCCTTCACATGAGGCACGGTGCTCACTCATGGCCGGAAACGATCCCATCTCTAAAGCCACCTCGTTCCCGTGGTTCACTGTCTCACCCCCTACACTCGGACTCTCACACTTACACACACACAACGCCACCTGTTGAGCAGATAACTCACCAGGCATTGCACCCCTATAGCATATTTTGAATATGGGAATATTAATACAGTGCTATTTAATCAGGGAACAATGAGGGTATTTTATTGGCGTTTCGGTGGGCTTGTGGTAATGCACTGATACTAGGTACAGCACAAATTCCATCCAAATAATATCTTCCCATTGATACATCGGGATTTGAACCCGGGACCTTTGGATTACCAGGCCAGTGACAAGGCCACGCCACCACACCTCCCCTACTGTAAAGATACAGTATATATATATATATATATATATATATATGCCCAGGCCCAATCCCCACTTTTCCTATTTTTTATTTTTGTTTTCCTCTATTTTATTTTATTTTATTTTTTTGTATTTTCTTGTGGGTGGCTGACTCAAGACAGAGCAAGAACAGGAAAACACAAAACACAAGATAAAACAACGAACAAACACAGACAAAACACAAAATTCACACCCATCTACTGTAGGTCACCCAGGAGAATACCCAGATACCAGGGTCACCTAGGTCGCTCCAGCACTCCCCCGGACCCCGACCACCCGGAGAGGCTCCGATCTCGGCAGGCAGACATGCAGCAGAGCCAAAGCCACAAGCCCACCCACCACACTTCCAGGCGCACCCTTCATATTAATCGTCCCCCCGGGCCAGGCGCCTGATGGACTATTATCTAGTCCACCTTGCGCCCGACCCCTTCCCCCAAATGACCACTTGTTTACTTAACTATTCACAAGCATTCTCCATTTATTCCTGTTTATTACCACTTCCTTTGCCTGATCTATAGTCATTCCTCTAACATGCAAAATTTGTCTTACACAGTCTCTCCATCTCAATGGGGGTCTTCCTGCCCTTCTACCTCCTCTTGTATCTGACTCACATATTCTCTTTGTAAGCCTTTCATCTCCCATTCGTTCAACATGACCATACCAGCTCAGCACCATTCTGTCCACTCTGGCTGATAAATGTTCCTGCTGCCCCACTCTCCTACGTATCTCTTCATTCCTCAATCCGTCTCTACGGGTAACTCCACACATACTCATCAAGCAGCTCATCTCCATCACATCCAGCTTTCTTCTCTCCTTTTTCTTCAGAGCCCATGTCTCAGCCCCATACATCACTGTTGGCACAACAATTCCTTGATACATTGCACTTTTTACTTTCATTCCGAGATTTCTCGTCTTCCACATAATTCCCATTGCTCCGAAAACCTTCCTTCCTTCACACACTCTCTGTTTTACCTCCATTTCCATACCTCCACTCCTGCTGATTGATCCTCCTAGATAGTTAAAACACTCTACTTGTTCCAATATTTCCCCATCCAGCCTCACATCTAGATTCACCCTACGATCACCCCTATTACACACCATTACTTTACTTTTATTGACGTTCACCTTCAGTTTCCTCCTCCCACAAACCACTCCAAACTCTTTGACTACCCGCTGCAATTTCTCCTCAAAATCCGCCACCAACGCTGTGTCAACAGCGAACAGCAACTGATTCAACTCCCAATCTCTACCATTCTTTCCTACTAAACCCAATCCTCTTCCCATAGTTCTCATTTTCATCTCCCTCACCACACCATCCATAAACTTATTAAACAGCCATGGTGACAATACACAACCCTGTCGCAAACCTACCTTTATCTCTAACCATTCACTCAACTCGCCATTTCCTACTCTAACACATGCTCCGCTCCCTTCATAAAAACTTTTAAATGCTTCCAACAAATTTCCTCCAATTTCATAAATCCTTAACACCTTCCACATTGCTTCATGATCCACACGATCATACGCTTTTTCCAAATCCATAAAAGCCTCAAATATCTCCTTATGCTTCTCTAAATACTTCTCGCATAACTGTCTTACTGCAAACATCTGATCCACGCACCCTCTTCCCCTCCTAAAACCGCACTGTTCTTCTCCTATTGCAACTTCCGTACATCTTATTATCCTCTCTATCAACACCCTGCCATACAGCTTTCCAACCACTGATAATAAACTAATACCTCTATAACTTGAACACTCCTGCCGATCTCCCTTCCCCTTGTACAACGGCACAATACATGCACTCTTCCAGTCTATTGGTACCCTTGACATCACAAAGTACACATTGAAAAGTCTCACCAACTAATCTATTATCAAATATCCACCCTTCTTTATGCACTCCACAGCAATACCATCCACACCTTCTGCTTTTCCCGCTTTCAATCGTTTCACTGCTTCTTTCACATCATTTTCCTCAATCCTTTCATTCATTCCCTGACACCTGGGTGTCATGGGTAACCTATCTCCATCAACCACTGCTTCAATCACTGCTTCTCTTCCATCTCTTACATTTAGCAAAGATTCAAAATACTTGGCATATCTTTTCCTCACTTCAACTGGTTCCACTAGTAATTCTCCATTTACATCTTTCACTGACTCTTCCCTCCTTTGTCCTCCTTTCTTTACTCTATTTACCTCCTTCCAGAACATCTTATTTCGTTCTTCAAAATTCTCACTCAACCTTTGACCCCACCTTTCGTTTGCATCGTTTTTCGCTTCTCTAATTTTCCTCTTTGCCTCTCTCCTTTTCTCCTTGTACCTCTCCCATACCTCAACACTACCATCCTGTAAAACCCTCCCAAAACACTGTCTCTTCTCCTCAACTGCCTTTCTCACCGTATCATTCCACCACTCGCTTCCCTTCCTGATACCTCTGCCTCCTACTTTCCTTTTGCTGCATACTACCTCTGCACTTGCTTTCACTCCTTCTTTAAACTGTTACCATTCAACCTCTACTTCTCTCTCTTCCATCTCTCTCACTTCCATCCACTTTTCATTTAGTCTTTCCTTGTACTCCCTCTCTTTTGCACTCTTCTCTAACTCACTAACTTTTATTACCTCTCTTACTTCACGCTTGTCTCTTATTCTCCTGTAACTCTTAACTCTTAGCTTTCCCTCCACCAGGTAATGCTCCGAAACATCCTCCGCCTCACCTCTCATCACATTCACATCCAGCAGTCTACACAATCTTTCCCTTGTCACCAGCACATAATCCATCAATGCTCTCTCTACAATCTCTCCCCTCACAAGTCTATGCCAGGTGTACTTGTGTATACGCCTTTTTTTGAAGAACGTATTTCCTACACTCAATCTGCACTCTTCACATACATTTTTCAGTCTTTCTCCACTCTCGTTTACACCATCCACACCAAAACTACCGATGACTCCCTCAACAGGCTCATTTCCTACCCTAGCATTTAGGTCCCCTAAAGCTATAGCATTTTCATTTTCATCAAACCCTTGTAGACAATCTCTCAAATCCTCTCAGAAACCCTCTACCTCGTCTAACTCTCTTTCACTTTCTGGTCCATACGCACTCACAAAAACCCACCTTTCATCCTTAAACTGCATTCGCACCCACATTAGCCTTGATGACATCTCTTTCCACTCTTTTATAAACTCTCTCAACTCCTCCTTCACAATAATAGCCACTCCTTCTTTCCCACGAACTCCCTCATCTACTCCAGACTTTCTACCTATCACGTTTCCAAATCCACTTCTCCCTCTCCTTTCATCTTTGTTTCATTCAGTGCAAGCACATCATACTTCCTTCTTTCAAATAACCTTCCAATGTCCTCTCGCTTCTCATTCGTACTACATCCTTGCACTTTTAAAGCTCCTATTCTTAGGGTCCGGGACCACGAACGCATTCCCTCGTCACTATCTCTGTCTCGTCTTTTTGGTAGATTTATTTAAGGGGAGAAGGGTACCAGGACCCGCGCCCCCGATCCCCTTTAGCCGACTTCTACGTCTCGCCGGAGAAAAGCGGTGGTGGAAATTTCTCACCCCTCCACCACAGAGGAGGCTACCTGCACCAGAAAGTGGCGGGCGTTGGGGTCGCCGCATCCCTATGTAATGCCTGGATTGTGGAAAAGTATCTGTAACTGTATTCGATGCTGAAATCTGCTTGAGCAATCACGCCAAGCGGAGTACTTCTCTTGGTGTAGCGGCTAAGGCGCTCGCCTCCCACGTGGCAGGCCCGAGATCGAGTCTCGGCCGGGCCGTGCCCGAAAAACATTTGGGGCGAATTTCCGCATCAGATGCAGTTCGGATGTGATTGTTAAAATTGTAAATTGGAATGGTGTGTCATTGTAATGTCGGCAAAAATAGCATGGTGCCATTGCGAGGTTACTTCACTGGTGGCAGCTGTAAAGAGATATCTGAGAGGCTTAGTTGGGGGAATCCCCATGGTGTACTGGCTTGCCTTAACTGGTCGGCTACAACAGTTGCTAAGGCTAGAGCTCTCAGAAATTCTCAGAGATGATGTCCCAGTGACTCCGGTTCGTTGGGAGGTATGGTGGCAGATTTCCTGCACTGCCTCCTCGCCGTGGTGTGTGACCCGCCCGGCAAGTGACGGATATAAGGAATGTCGCTGGTGATCGATGTCTCGGAGCCTCGCTGTAGTTGGCACGCTCAGACTTGTGCCTCGCTTGCTTTCGCTCGCTTGGAGTCTTCGCTACCTGGACGATAATGTGATGTAATGCCTGGATTGTGGCAAAGTATCTGTAACTGCACTCGATGCTGAAATCTGCTTGAGCTATCACGCCAAGCGGAGTACTTCTCTTGGTGTAGCGGCTAAGGCGCTCGCCTCCCACATGGGAGGCGAGCGCCTTAGCCGCTACACCAAGAGAAGTACTCCGCTTGGCGTGATAGCTCAAGCAGATTTCAGCATCGAATGCAGTTACAGATACTTTGCCACAATCCAGGCATTACATCTACGCCATTTGAACAAATTAGAGATGCAGAGGGAGAAAAAGACAGAAGGGGCTATGGGAAGTAGAGGACACCAACCCTCACTCGGACAAAGGGTCAGCCCACCACCTTATATATATATATATATATATATATATATATATATATACTGTATATATATTACCAAATTAACGATAAATAATTCCTTAGTTGTTGTATCCACTAATCAAACAGTAAATTTAGCAATCAAATTACCTATATTCCTGTCTGTTCTATCAATCTATCAAACAATATACTTATCTTTCAAATTGTATACGGTATATATCTACCTAAGAGATTTTGTCAACTAATCATTCCATCTATCTATCTATCTATTTATCTATCTATCTATCAACATATACAGTATATGCCCCCAGCATTTTGACCCCTGGTGACGACCTATTGATATGTACTGGATCACTTTCAACTTTTGCAACATTTGTGGTTTTTCCTCTAACTTTCACTCTGTGGATCATCACCTCTGCTCCAACAAACCAAATTTTCGATTTCTCACAGAGACTCAGATGGGTGAAGCGATTTCCAGCAACCCCTTCTCTGTATCATCCTACTTTCTCTATCCTAGTTTCAAAACTAAAAGTGAATGTTTGTTGTTATGTTTTTTTCCATGTATATGGAGGAGACAAAAGGCAGGTTGCCTGTAGCGAGTGTCCCCCAAAGTTAAAAGAGTGACAGAGCCAAATTCAAAGGACGTTGGAGTCAAAATGCCTGGACACAGGAAGTTTAAAGCATTCTAAATCATAGGATGAAGGAAAGGTAGATTGAGGGAGAGAGTTCCAGAGCTCACTTGTTGAGTAGAAGAAAGACTGAGAAATTTTACCAATTCTTGGGTCGGAGAGCTAGACAGAATAGGAGTGGGACTGTGTTGAAAAGCGAATGCCTCACACTCGCCGCAAGGGAGGGGGTATACACTGAGAGAGCTCTGAAGAACACTGGTTGTTGTAATAGCGATAGAAGAGTGAAAGAGAAGCAACATTGTGTCGTGTTACTCGTGTAGAAAGATATTGTAGGGAACTAGTAAGAGGAGGCAAGTTGATGAGGCGAAATGCCTTTGATTCTACTCGTTCGAGAAGTGCGGTATGGGTGGAGCCTCCCCTTACATGCGAACAATACTCAATAGAGGGGCGCACTGTGCCCCGATACAGAGCAAGAAGCTGTGCGTGGGTGAAGAGCCCACGGAGATAGTTCAGCACACTTAACATTTGGGAAGCTGTTTTAGCAAGAGTGGAAATATGATCTTTCCAAGAAAGGTCAAATGAAAAAGATACATCTAGAATGTTGAGAGAAGATGAAGGGTTGAGTTGTGTGTTGTTGTTGAAGAATAGTTTATAGTCTTGTGGAAGATTGTGATGGAGAGATAGAGGGAGAAACTGGGTCTTGGATGTGTTGAAAATAACAAGATTCTCTCTACCCCAATCAGAAATAATTGAAAGATCAGAAGATCGGCATTCTATGGACTTTCCACGTTTGATTAGGAATGCTTGCATGCTGGGTTGATGGGAAAAAATAGTTGAACAGTGTAAAGTTGAGTCATCTGCATATGAGTGGATAGGACTAGAGATACAGTTGAGGAGATTATCGATAGATATTAGAGAGAGAATATAGGAGACAGGACAGAACCCTAAGTAACACCAGAGTTGATAGGTTGAGGAAGTGAACGATGGCCATCCACCACTGCAGCTATGCAGCGGTCAGAAAGGAAATTAGAGACAAAGGCACAGATAGAGGAATAGAAACCGAAGGAGGGTAGTTTGGAAATTTAAGATTTGTGCCAGACTCTATCGAAGGCTTTCGATATGTCTAGAACAATATAAATAGTCTCACCGAAGTCCCGAAAGGAGTACAAAGTACAAAGGAGTACAAAGGAAATCAAGCAACAACAGATCTAGTGACCCTTCTAGGTTGCTTGTCCTCCAAAACACTGAGGATCAAGTGTCCAAACAGTGGTTTAGTGGGTAGGGAACATTGGAAAGGGAATTACTGCCCTGGAACTAATGTCCGTGGCAGGATTAGGAAGTTAGTAGAGGACAGATGGGTTAGTAACTGAGGAGGATGACCAAGAGTTAGTAAGATAGGCAAGAAGATCGCCAATAGAGCGGCCCTTAAGGAAACCGTACTGTCGATCTGAAAGTAGATTATGGGAAGATAAATGCTTAAGAAATGTTCAGTTAAAAATAGTTTCAAAAACTTTAGAGATGCAAGAAATGAGAGCAATGGACGATAGTTGGAGGGTTGAGAGTGGTCACCCTTTTTTGGGACAGGTGGAATAAGAGCAAACTTCCAGCATGAAGGAAAGACGTTAGAGGATAGACAGAGCCGAAAGAGTTTGCCTAGGCAGGGAGTCAGCACGGAAGAACAGTTTTTTAGTACAACAGGATGAACACCATCCGGTCCGTACGCCTTCTTGGTATTAAGTTCAGAAAGGGCCGAGAGTATATCTTTAGAAAAGAATATGATACTGTATTAGGAATAAATAGGTGAGAAGCGGGTGGAGAGGGAGGTATAGCACCGGAATCTTCTATCCTAAATTACCTAGAGCAGTTAGTCCAGCATCCTACTTGTATCCCTGACTGCCTTGGAGATCGGCCTAACATCCTTAACTTAAGTATAACCTCTAATCATTCTGCTTACACTGTAAACCTTATCTCTCTGTTGGGCTCATCCGATCATAAAGTTATCTCTGTTACTTATCATATCTCTCCAGTGCGGCCATCTGATCCTCCCAGTCGGCAGCGCTTGTGGCACTTTGGCTCTGGCAACAGGGAGGCTCTTTGGCAGTACTTCTTTGAGTTCCCATGGAATGATTTTTGCTTCTGTGGCCGGGTACCCTCGTAGTGTGCTGAGCGCATTACTGTGGTAAGCATCTCGGAGGCATACATTCCATTTTCTTTCACTCAGTCTAGTGCAAAAAAATCTTAGGTTTACTCACGCTTTTTCTTCTGCTGAAGAGGAAGCATTCAAATGGTACATTCGCCTTCAAACTTAAGAATCTTGTACTCTCTATATTTCTGCTCGAGACCAAGTCAAATCTATTTTTCCACTCGCCAAAAACTCTTTCATCAATAACAAATTATCTGAACTTTCCAACTCTAGCTCTTCCCAAGCTTACTGGCATCTAGCCAAAACCCTCTCCAACAATTTTGCTTCCTCGTCTTTCCCTACCTTTTCCACTCTAATGGCACCACTGTCACTGCTTCCTCTCACATAACTGAACTCTTCACTCAAACTTTCGCTAAAAGCTCCACCTTGGATGATTCTGGTGCTATTTGTCCCTCTCAACCCCCTTCCTCTTACTTATGCCTAATATCCTAATCTCTTCCAAGGATGTACTTTCTGACCCCACTGGGCTTAAGGGGAGGCAGACCATTTTTCTGGACCCCCTTCTCCCTAATGTTTAGCCCCACTAGTTTTGAGATTATAAGACGTTCGGCCCATTAGTTTGGCGATTTTAACACCTTTCGCCCCATTTCGTTGTCAATTTTAACACCTTTCGTGCCATTTAGGTGTCGATTATTTCCTGGCGAGCGAAAGCGAGCCTGCAATTTTAAGAGGAACCGGCCTTTGGCCGGGAAATTTTTCTATCGAAAAATGTACAAATTTATCTTGAAGGGGGGTCTAAGGGGTGTTATTCTAAGCTTGATGGAGGTCTAGAGAGGAAACTAAAAAAATATATGAATAAATGAATTAATAGACCAAACAAACGGTCAGTCTCTCCTTAATACTAAGAAGGAGTATAGAATAAATAGTATTCTTCCAAAAAAAAATGTACTTCTGTGCTGACTCCCTGCCCCTAGAAGGGGAAACCCCCCCCGGAGCGGTACACAAAGCTGAAATGGGGGTCTCAATGACCCCCCGTGGGGAAATAAAAGAAACAAATTTTTCTAATGCTTTATTGATGCCCAAAATGGTTTAGTTGTATACATACATCATTATGCTAGCTTATTATCACAGTTTATAGAATATTTCCTGAGTAGTTGCGTGTTGAGGCACTCGTGTTCCAAATTATCCAGGCAAAAAAATGGTGTCCACTAAAATAATCAAATAAAAATTAATTACCGACCAAATTATCCTAATGGGGTAATTATCAGATGGGGTAAGTTCCTCCTAAAACCTGGAGGGCGTAGACCCCAGGAACGAGACGATCTGGAAGAAACAAAAGAGAGCAGGGATGCTATTTGTTCATCCGACAGGTTCTTGGGGTCAGCCATGGCGGGACTATTCAAAAGCAAGAAAATCCAGAATTAGGAAAAATATTCATAAAAAATAGTTCCTGGGGTCAAATGCCTATGAAATTGTTATGGGAAGCTGGGATCATATAAGCATAATACACCATAAATCTATCCGTCAACATAGCTTGCACAAGCACGAAACCAAACAAATCGAGAACGAAAATGCTTACCGTATAAGGGGAATGGTCGGGTCAATATGACCCAAACGGGCTGGTAGGGCTGCGAGGGGCGGAGCTTCGGGCTTGTAGGTGTGCACACGATGAGCGGTGGGTGTAGACTGCCGTTCCCTCACCCAAACTCGTGGCTACCGGGCCGCGTCATGCCACAACACCAAGAAACAAGCCCGCGCACGATATTTCGGGGTCGTGGTGACCCCGGTTTCCCCTTCTAGGGTTAAACAAACTCTTCCTTCTCTGTCTTTCCTCTAACAACTTCCCTTCTTGCTGGAAGTTAGTTCTCATGCAGCCTGTTCCACAACCCTCCAACTATCGTGTAATTGCTCTCATTTCTGGCATCTCTAATGTTTTCTAATATATTCTTAACTCAAATATCTTAAGCATTTATCTTCTCATAATCTACTTTTAAATCGCTAGTATGGCTTCATTAAGGGCCACTCTACTGATGATCTCCTTTCCTATAATACTAAATCTGGTCATCCTCCTTTTGGGACTTCAATGAGAGCTTTTATCTTGTGTTAGACATATTGAAAGTCTTCGATACCATCTGGCACAAACATCTAATTTCTTAACTACTCTCCCTCAGTTGCTATACCTCTATCTGTGCCCCTATTTCAAATTTAATTGTTAGCCGTTCCATAGCTGCAGTTGTGGACGACCATCGCTCGTTTCCTCAACCTATCAACTCCGGCGTTCCTCAGGATTCAGTTCTGTCTCCAGTTCTCTTTCTAATATTCATTAATGATCTTCTCAACTGTACCTCTAGTCCTATCCACTCAATGCACTCATATGCTGACAACTTTGCCTTAAACTAAATCACTAGTTTCTCACAACGACCCACCACACAATTACTCCAAAAGTCACGTGATGAGGCCATAGGATGCCTATCATTTGATCGTTTCAAATTTTTCCATTTGGGGAAGAGAGGATCTTGTGACTTTCATGGCTTCCACAACCCTATTTTTCCATCTATCTGTCACAATTTTCCACATGACAATCCCTTACTCTTCAACAATATACAAATCAACCCTTCATCTGCTCTCAATATTCTTGGGGTTTCTTTGTCTGCTGAACTTTCTTGGAAAGATCATATTACCACACTTGTGGAAAACAGCTTCCCAGATTTTAGGTGTACTCAACCGTCTCAGTGGATTCTCCACCCCCGCACAGATTCTTTCTCTGTACAGGGGCTCAGTGCGCCCATGTATCGAGTATTGTTCGCATGTAAGGGGAGGTTCAACCCATACCGCAATCCTCGAAAGGATAGAGTCAATAGCATTTTGTCTCATCAGTTTATCTCCTCTTACTAATTCCCTACAACCACTATCCACACGCCGCAATGTTGCATCTCTCTCTCTCTCTTCTATCGCTATTACAATAGTCAATGTTCTTCAGAGTTTTCTCAGTGTATACCTCCTCCCTTACGGAGAGTAGCAACACCCACCTTTCAACACCTTCCCACTCCTACTATGTTCACCTCTCTAAACCAAGGTGAACCAATTTTACCAGTCTTTCTTCTACTCAACAAGTAAGCTATAATAAACACATCATCTGCTGTCTTTCCCTCAGTCTATGACTTAAACTGCTTCAAGTTTCGTGTGCCCAAGCATTTGGACTCTAACGTACCTTGAACTTGGCAAACTTTCACTCTGGTAACTTTTTTGGGGGAGAGACATTTTTTACAGGCAGATTATCCTTTTATCAATTTCATACACATAGCCAAGTATATACTGTATAGTGTGCATATAGATATATGTATATAGATAGACAGATGGACAGATAAATAGATATTGATACATCTGTCATATTACCTACATTTCTCTCTCACTCATATGTTATCAACCAATCAATTTATCTATCTATATATCTAACAATATAACAATATCTCAAAATGTCTATATATTTACCTAACTGGTTTATCATCTATCTACTGTATATATATAAAATGTTACCAATCTATCAAACTATCTATATATCTGCCTAAGTTTTCTATTATCTGTATATCTATCTATCCAACACTATGCCAATCTATCACGCTATCTATATGTCTACTTAACTGTTTTATCATCTATCTATATATCTACAATGTTACCAATCTATTAAAATATCTATATGTCTTCCTAACTGTTCTATCATCTATATATCTATCTATCCAACATTGTGTCAATCTATCAAACTATCTATTTGTCTACCTAACTGTTCTAGTATCTATGTATCTATCTACCCAACACTATGTCAATCTATCAAGTTATCTATATGTCTACGTAACTCTTATATCATCTATATATCTATCTGCCTAACACTCTGCCAATCTATCATACTATCTGTCTACCTAACTGTTCTATCATCTATATATCTATCTATCCAACACTGTGTCAATCTATTAAACTATCTATTTGTCTACTTAACTGTTCTATCTTCTATATATCTATCTACCCAACACTATGCTAATCTATCACGTTATCTATATGTCTGCCTACCTAACTGTTCTATCATTTATATATCTACCTAACTGTTCTGTCATCTATATATCTATTCAACACTATAACAATCTACCATACTATCTAGATGTCTACCTAACTGTTCTATTATCTACATATATATCTACCCAACACTATGCCAATCTATCAAGTGTTACGACCTGGCACTCGGGTACACAAGGGCTCTCAATCAGGACTCTAATACGGCTCGCTGCCACAACGGAAACACACGATCCCAACCCCTGAGTACTGCCAGCCGAACAAAAAACACCAATACCCTCCAGAGTTCAATCTGCTATAACGGGGTATACAAGAACTCGGTACTAGTGTTCAACAACAGACTAATAAAGAGACAGGAATTCTCTAGTCTGGTCAACAATCAAACAAAGAAGTAAGAAACAACAACACCAAAGAATAGTGTTGGCCGAAGCCGAAGTAATCCACCCTTGACTAAGAACTTAAGAAGTCCTCCACCCTCTACTTCGGATCGGCACTATTACGTTACGTTAATTAATAGTCCTTAAGCATCGAGCAAGGAATCTTCTGAAAAAGTTAGATGCTTCTCGGATGCTCGTAAGAAGTACGTATCGGATTTTGAACAGTAATTCAATAAGAAAAACACTGGCAATTAAATACTATTACAGGTTTAAATTGGCATAAGAATAATTAAAAGAATATGCAATAGTAAATGGCAAACATTAAAAAGAAGTACTCCGCAAATGCAACGGCAATAGCCTACTCGGATTGTGCTCGTGGGCCACTAATCACTAAAGTAGCCAAGCTTGCAACACATGAAATCAATAGTGCATAAACAATATCATACATAAGGAAAGCTTCAATACTATTCTGTATCTACTAATCGAGTAAAGTCTAGCTGGGGTACTGTGGGCAAAAGGTAGCAGTGACTGAGCAAAAACGGCTCGTAGCCTAGCGAAGTCCTCACAACTGTTTAAAGTATTACGTTAACACTAACAAGTGCACTTTGAGAAATCCAGATCCCTTGTATCTGGTTTTCTCCCGGCTCCTTGACAAAGTAAAAACAAGCTGTTAATAAAATACAGGGTGGTTAGGCTCTTGCCCTCACGCACTGTAAATTATTAACTCAACACAGTCAGCCGCGAAGACAACCTAGGCTTCACTGAACCGAAACGAGTATGCAGGTTTATCGCTTAACCACTGCATCAAACAACAACTCGTAACACAGAAAAGCCTTACCCCAGTCTAGCATTACCTAGACTAGCAGAAACCAGGAATAATAATAATAACACACAGGGAAATGCATAGACAAGTGCAACAAACATAAATCAATCCTATTCTAAGTTAACCCTTCCAAAATAGGCTATCTAATAGGCATGTATCTCATGAGAACTCAAGCGATAATACGTTGGCTGACTAGCTCTGCACCAACGGGACCATGGAAGTTAAAAAGGGTAGGGAAAAGAGGAGATAAGAATGTAAGGTAGTAGAGAAAGTTCACATCAGTCAGAAGAATATATATAGTTAGCAAGGGAAATGAGAAGTCGCTCTGCCTAATGAGTTCTGATCAAAAAATGGCTAGACTTCCCTTTTTATACTCGGCCCTCTAGTGAGCCCAACGTGAACTACTAAGGACCGCCCACTGACAATCATTACGTAATTTCTCTCTCTCCTCTGGGATAGACAAAGGCTTTCCTAGCACTGAGGGGAGGGGGGAGGGGGGGGGAGTGCTAGTGAGTTAGGCCCACCTCCCGCATGGCGCACCCACTGACCCCCAACTGTGGCTGTTTCTCTTCCCATCATTACAAATAAGTTTTACACACAATACTTATAACTAATGATATAAAATAGAACTCGTTGACTCAGATGAAAACAAAATACATATTCATATTACTTATAGTACAACGGCTCACATGAACTAAGTTAGGAAACTCTACATAGACTACAGCCAAAGTTCCTGCCCTGACGATCCTAGCGAGAGTGGGGCATGACTAGGCGTTCTGTACAGCATGCTCACACTGGACATGCGTCACACCTCCCCCAAGATTTTACTTGCTCAACCCTGAGCTAAAATCTGACAAACACAGAACCCCATCAAGCCCCTCACACCCAGCGACCGCATGGCACTAAAACAAAGCTGAGTTTATCACCAAAACGCATCTTATTATTAACCAAAAATTCACATTTTATAACTCCTCCCAACAATAGCAAAAAGACACAATATCATGCTCCCAGAGCGAGCTTACAGCAGCTCAGCCGTTTGATAGTTTGTGGACTACTCAAACTCTATAGGCTATGACAAACTTATACGATTACCTATATCAAAAGAAAGAGTTTTTTATATGATTTTTATATTTTAATATGTTTTTCCCGGCTGCACTATAAGGGCAGCCTATTTTCCTCCACTCAAACCCACACACCTGTGATAGCCTACGACTGATCATCCACCCTTGATAAACAATCCGCGATCACATTGTCACATCCAGCAATATGACGGATGTCCAGGTTATACTCCTGCAACATCAAAGACCACCTGGTCAGTCTCATATTGCGATTGTGAAATTGATTCAGGAATCTCAAAGGGTGATGATCAGTGTAGATAACCACGACTGGGCCATAGGCTGGAACATACACCTCGAAGTGCCTGAGCGACAGCACAATCGCCAGTAATTCCTTTTCTATTGTAGAATAGTTCTTTTGTGCAGCATTGAACTTCTTAGAAAAGAAACTACTGGGTGTTCCACACCTTCATTGTCTGTCTGTAGCAAGACGGCACCAGCCCCTACACCACTAGCATCTGTTGCCAGCTGAAAAGGCCTGTTAAAGTCTGGGGCCCTGAGTATCGGGTGAGTACATAGCAAATGTTTCACCAAAGTGAAAGCCTTTTCACACTCAGGTGCCCACAAAAACTTTTTGTCTTTAGATAACAAATCTGTGAGAGGTGCCAACACCGTTGAGTAACCTTTTATGAAGCGTCTGTAGTAGCCTATCATACCCAAGAATCTCATAATCTGCTTCTTGGTTGTTGGGTGCGGAAATTTATTGATAGCCTGTACCTTGTTCTGAGGAGGGCACACCTGTCCCCTCCCCTACAAACCCAAGGTACTGCACAGTGGCTTTTACGAAGTCACACTTTGCCAAATTTACTACCAGACCTGCTTCACTAAGTTTCCGGAACAAGGTCTCAAGGTGCTCACAATGGCTCTCAAAGTCGTCATCATAAATGATTACATCGTCCAAATATACGGTGCAATTTGGAATGTCCTTTACAATTTCATTCATCAGGTTCTGAAACGTTGCTGGTGCATTCTTAAGTCCGTAAGGCATAACATTGCACCGGTAGGTACTCCCGTCCACAACAAAACCACATACCTCTTTAGCACGCTCGGACAAAGGTACTTGCCAGTAACCTTTTACTAAATCTACTTTAGACAAAAAACGAGCATTACCAATTTTGTCAACACTATCATCAACCCGAGGAAGAGGATATGGGTTAGTTGGAGTCAAACCGTTTAACCTACGGAAATCAATACAAAAGCGTACCTTGCCATCTGGCTTAGGCTGCAGTGTTACGGGGGAAGTCCACTTAACTGTGCCTTTCTCTATCAACCCTCTACCGAGCATATACTCCAACTCATCCCTCAGAGCTGGTAGTTTTATGGGGGGCACACGGTACGGGATTGACTTAAAGGGTAGATGGTCCCCCACGTCAACATCATGCATAGCCTGAGTAGTGAGGCCTGGGTGTTCAGCAAATACAGTGGGGTATGAACCGAACAACTGACGGATAGCATCAAACTGCGGCTCAGGCAAATGAGCTATAGCCTCGTCAGCCCTTAGGCTCGAGTTCCCCGCCCACTGATCCGCTGAAACATGTTGATCCCAGCTATCCTCCTCTGAAGCTTGACTGTCCCCCTCTCCTTCTCCACCACGGCCGCAACAAGCCAACACAGGGACAGTGAGAGGCTCAGAGGGGCGCCTCACATACTCTTTAATAAGGTTCACGTGACATAACTGGT
>CM064491.1:15704344-15706433 GCA_032716605.1 Paralithodes platypus | reverse complement strand
TATTATGATTAATAGATCGACATAAAACTAGATAATTATGAAACAGATAGATAGACCAACAGACTGAGTAGGACTGAGTAGCTGACTAATAGATTAATAATATAGATAGAAGCAAAACGTGAACAGAAATTTAACCCCTTCTGTACCGGCGACGTCTATTTTACTTCATTCAGGCTACTATTAGACGATTTTATTCAGTGTATAAAAGGGCCTCCAGCAATGAACAGGCTTCGAACTATTTCACTAACCCGTTTTACTACCACGGATCCTTCTTAAACTGCACAAAATCGTCTAAATATAGCTAGAACAAAATTAAGAAGACATCGCCGGTACAGAAAGGGTTAAGTACAAGTTTTGGACGGCCAATTAGATATACGGGCGAACTATTTTACCAAGCTCCTGATGTGGCGGCGTCTACGTCGTGGGACCACCTCCCGGAGCTGCCAACCGCGGATGGCTGCCGACCCTCCACGGCCGGAGACAAGATCAAAGACCAGTGGAGGACAACCGGATGCCGGCCGCGGGGAGCAGTTTCGGGAGCCAAACCGTCACAACCATCCCCTGCCCCCTCCCTACGGGTCCTTGGAGCGGCTTTCGGTGGCGGCGGGAATTTCCACACCTCTCACACCACACACACATCACACAGTTTTCCTACACCGAACTCTCCGGCTGTCATTTCTCGAAGACTTCTTCTAGCCGGAGACATTGAGAGCAACCCAGGACCCACCTACACGAACACCTGGACCTGTTTCTCATGCCCCTCCCTCTCCCAGTCAAATCCATCACCTAAAACCCGTCCACCTCTCCTCCCCAACCCACCTAACCTTCCCATATCATCCACTCTCCCCTCTAAAACTCGTCCACCTCTCCTCCCTAACCCACCTAACCTTCCCATACCATCCACATCCTCAACTCAACACACCACACCCCATCCTAATCCCTTTCAACTCCCATCTCCTGCACCCCAATCCCCACCCCCACCTCACCCATCCCAACCCCCACCCCCTTCCTCACCCCCCCCCCCTCCCTTACCCCCACCCATCCTCGTGCAGCAGCACCTAACATACATCGTGCACATAACATTAACATTCTCCAATTGAACATAGATGGCATCAACACAAAGAAACACGAACTCTCACACTTCATCAAACAACATAACATACACATTGCCATCTTACAAGAAACAAAACTCCGCACAACACAAAAAACACCTACATTTCATGATTTCACCACCATCAGACAAGACCGGGCTGTCGGCGGCGGCGGTGGACTCATCACCCTGGTACACAAAGAAATATCATACATAGTTACCAGTGTACAAACCAAATCCCTCCTCCCCCCAAATGATAACACAACAGAAGTACAATCTATTAAAATATGTACTGGCAACAACTCCAACATAACCATCATAAACACATACATATCTCCCCCCCCCAAACATCCCCTACAGTACCAAATGAATACAGACCACACTTACAACACATCACAAACACCCCACACATCATCCTGGGTGGTGACTTCAACGCAAGACGTCGGCCTGGTTTGTCGACAACCCCGACACAGACAGAGGGCTGGTACTACAAAACCAAACTGATAACCTCATCATCCTTAACGACATCCATCAACATACCCATATTCCTCACCAAGCCCTCTATAACCCATCATCTCCAGACATCACCTTTTGCTCCCCAGAACTCGCCCCCACAACATCCTGGAGGGTGGTCAGAACCTTAGGCTCTGACCACCTCCCGATCATTATCACCACCAAAACCAGACTCACCCCAGCTAGCCACAAACACACATACACCAATTATAAAAGAGCTAACTGGGAAGCATTCACAAATGAGACAGAACAACACTTCACAACTCTAAACAGTACACCCCTCACTAACATCAACAATGCTGTACACATACTCAATAAAACTATCCAAAACGCTGACAAGAAACACATTCCAAAAGGTAACAGAAAAAGACACAACCCCAACTTCACACCAGAAATTCAAAACCTCATCAGACAACGCGACATACTGAAACACTCCCCAGCACCCCAGACACAAGACATCACACAACAAATCCAAGCACTCAGCAC
>CM064491.1:15616844-15699344 GCA_032716605.1 Paralithodes platypus | reverse complement strand
CATCCCAGCTAGACTTTATTAACCCGGGTAGACATTAGCTGGATTAGATCATATACTCTTTTATGCATACCCATTATTTTTACACAAGCATTTTGAGGTCTAGGTTGCTGTAGAGAGACACAACCAGCATAGACCGGTTTTGTTAATAGGAGTACTACTTTTTCGTGGCGAGCATTATTACAGTTGCACCGCTTATAATATTCTTGTGTCCAATAACATTATATGTCCAGCCTTTTTGTGTATTTATCCTACACGTACATTGTCCTGCCTCCTGCTATTTTGTGGTTCCATTTCCGATACGTTCTTCTTAGTAGCATCCGACAATATCCAGAAGATTCCTTGTTCGGTGCTTGAGGACTTTACAACACTTTCTTTCATAAAGGAGTGACAGATATTATTGATTAAAGTAACGTTAAGTAAACCTTCTTCTTGTTTGCATTAGATCACTCTTGTGATTTAATTAAGTTAACTATCTTTTCCTTGTGTACCATAACTAAGCAACCATATGTTATAGGTAATAGGCTGTTTCAGAGAACATCAGCCTATAGTAGAAGCACATAGATACTGAGAGTTAAGATACCCCGCTATCGCAGATATAACTCTGGAGGGTATATGTGTTCTTTGTTCGACGGGATTATATATCAGGGGTTGGATCTAGCGTTTCCGTTGTTGCATTTATGCCATTCTAGTCTAATGTATAAGAGCCACTTGTTTATACGAGACCCGATCGTAACAATATTGCAACTTAAAACATATGTACAATAGTATTTGCAACCTATTAAATATTCTATGATTATGCAGCAGCTATGGAAACATCCTATAAGTAGATTGCAAATACTTTGCCAAATTCAACAGGGTCTTTTTGTTAGTACTCTGCAATAGTTCAGCAAATGTGTTCCTATTTGAAGATACTCTGAAATATCGTTAAATATATTTACGGCGTTCGTCCTCTATATGTTGGTTTATACACTCGAGAACCATGTGGTATTCATCACCAATTGTGTTACTATTACATTTATTACATAATTATACGGTCCTCTCTAGCAATTATCTGGTACCTGCCAGTTACTATGGGGAATTTATTATTATTTGTTATAATCTTGCAGATACTGGTGCAGTATTTCTTGGGCAATTTCAGTATGTAATCTCCTAACTTAAAATTACTTCTATAGGTTACATAAGTACTACATGATGACATATTATTTATATTACTAAACCATTGTGTTATCCATTGATCTTGTAGACGTCTTTGTATTGCAGCCTTAAACCACAATGAATTAGCAACCTCCTGTATATTCCATATACCTGACATACCATAATTATTTATTAATTATCTTATTTCTGTAAGGCAGGGTGATTTAAATTGATTATCATGATCTAGTTTTAGAAGACATTTGGTACATAATGTGGCTCAGGTTACTACCTTTACCACTGATAAGTCTATCCCCGAAAACCAATCATTCTACATTTGATATGGACCATGACAGGAAATCTGCCCAACTCACCATACACTATAATTATCATTACATGTACTTTTATTTACATTATTTATGGGAGAGATTGTAGGCACCAATCGAGCATGGCTAGACCCAGGAGAGGTTATAGGCATTTGATAAAGAGTCACTAGAACTCCTGTTTCATTTGCTTGGCCTCTCGTACTGATTTCCTTTGTGCCTCACTTACACTGACAGTAATCCAGCTAGCTCACACAAACACCTCCTATCCACTTCACTACACTAAACATGCACACCACACTTCATTCTTCCACATCAAAATTACAAAAAAGAAAAATAACATGATGAACACACGCCCAGCCTCGGAGTCCCCAGGGGGGGGGGACCATAAATTCCCCCACGCCCACCCGACCTTACCCTGACGACCCCTCTAAATGCTCTGGACCACAGTCTTTCACTCTCACTATCAACTTTTGCAACATTCACGGCCTTTCCTCTAATTTTCATTCTATAGAACACCATCTCTCTTCCTACAAACCTGATCTTCTTTTCCTCACTGAAACGCAGGTGTCTGAAGCAACTGCCAGCAGCCCCTTCTCTGTATCCTACTACTTTCTCTATCCTAGTTTCAAAACCAAAGGCGGATGTTGTGCATAACAAACTCACTTGCTCTCGTGTTCCCGATTTCGACTCCTCTGAATTCTCAACATTATTGCTCAAACTATACTATCATTCTCATACTAAATATTTCAGTGTTGTCTATCTTTCCCCTAACTCTACCGACTTTCCCAAATTCTTCGACTATCTAAACTCTAAAGTGGAACACATTCTATCCATTTCTCCTTTTTCAGAAATCTCCATCTTAGGAGATTTCAACATTCACCACCACCAATTGCTCTCCTCTCACACTACTGACCAACCTGGTGAACAAGCCTACGTCTTTTCTATCCTAAATGACCAAGAACAGTTAGTTCAGCAACCCACCCGTATCCCTGATCGTTTCGTGGATCGGCCCAACATTCTTGACTGGTTTCTAACTTCTAACCCTTCTTCTTATACTGTTGATCCTTTCTCTGCTTTGGGCTCCTCCGACCATAAACTTAACTCTGTCACCAGTCCTATCTCTGCAGTATGGCCATCCGATCCTCCCAGCCGGCGGCGCTTGTGGCACTTTGGCGCTGCCGACTGGAAGGCTCTCCGGCAGTACTTCTTTGATTTCCCATGGATTTATTTTTGCTTCCGTGGCCAGGGACCCTCGGAGTGTGCTGAACGCATTACCGAGGTAATCCTATCGGGTATGGAGGCATACATTCCATCTTCTTTCTCTCAGACTAATGCAAAAAAATCTTGGTTTACTCATGCTTGTTCTACTGCTGTCCGCAATAAGGAGGAAGCATTCAACCGGTACCACGCCTTAAAACTCAAGAATCTCATTCATCCTATGTTTCTGCTCGGAATCAAGCCAAATCTGTTCTTCGACTTGCCAAACACTCTTTCATCAATAATAAATGCACTGAACTATCCAACTCTAGCTCTTCCCAAGCTTTCTGGCATCTAGCCAAAAACCTCTCCAACCATTTTTCTTCCTCGTCTTTCCCTCCTCTTTTCCACTCTGATGGTACAACCATCACTTCTTCCTCTGACAAAGCTGAACTCTTCGCTCAAACTTTCGCTAGAAACTCAACCTTTGATGATTCCGGTGCTATTCTTCCCTCTCCACCCCTCTCTCTCCTACTTATGCCTAATATCCTAATCTCTTCTATAGATGTACTTTCTACCCTCTCTGGCCTTGATTCTAAGAAGGCATACGGTCCGGTTGGTGTTCCTCCTGTTGTACTCAAAAACTGTGCTTCCGTGCTGACTCCCTGCCTAGGCAAACTTTTTACTTGAAGTTTGCTCTCATTCAACCTGTCCCAAAGAAGGGTGACCACTCTCAACCTTCCAACTATTGTCCAATTGCTCTCATCCCTTGTATCTCTAAACAAAATTAAACTATTCTTACTTCCAAATTTATTAAGCATTTATCTTCTCATAATTAATCTACTATCAGATCGCCAGTATGGCTTCCTTAAGGGGAGATGGTTCACTTTTTGGGCGATTTTTGCATGTATTCGTTATGTTTCTAGTTTCCTCCCTAGACCTCCATCAAATTAAAAAAACAAAACATCCATTACATCCCCCTTCTAGATTAATTTGTACATTTTTCGGTAGAAACAATTTCCGGCCAAAGGCCGGTTCTTCCAACATTACAGGCTCACTATCGTTCGCCAGGAAAAAATCGACACCTAAATAGCACGAAAGGTCTAAATATTGACGAAGAAAAGGGTGCAAAAGGTCTTAAAATCGACTAACTAATGGGGCAAACATCTTAACATCTGAAAACTAATGGGGCTAATCATGAGGGAGAAAGTGGTCCAGAAAACCGGCCTATCCCCCCTTAAGGGTTGCTCTACTGGTGATCTTCTTTCATATCTAACTAACTCTTGGTCATCCTCCTTTCGGTACTTCGGTGAGACCTTTTCTATTGCGTTAGACATATCAAAGGCCTTCGATAGAGTCTTGCACAAATCTCTAATTTCTAAACTGCCCTCCTTCGGTTTCTATCCCTCCATCTTTTTTTTCTTTTTTTTTCTATATTCCAACTACTCCCTCTCGGGCATAGGCTGAGAGCCTTTACACTACACCGCTGAACACGGTGAGGCCCGTGAGGTCTTGTTCCAGTCTAGGGAGTGAGACATGCGAAGCACTCCGGCTCGAAGCAACTCCATCTCTGAAGCCGCTCCGCCCCTGCGCTTCACAGTCTCATCCCCCAGACTCGGACCCTCACTCTCAGAACGCCAGCTATTGAGCAATTAACTCACTAGGCATTGCCCCCCTGTAACATATTATGAATATGGGAATATTCATACAATGCTATTTAATCAGGGAACAATGATGGTATTTTTTTGGCATTTCGGTGTGCTGTGGTAATGCACTGAAACTAGGTACAGCACAAATTCCATCCCAATAATATCTTCCCATTGACATATTGGGATTCGAACCCGGGTCCATTGGATTACCAGTCCAGTGGCAAGACCACTCTGCCACACCTCCCCTGTGTCATCGTTCACTTCCTCATCCTATCAACTCTGGTGTTCCTCAGGGATCTGTCATATCTCCTATTCTCTTTCTAATTTACATAAATGATCTTCTCAACTGTACCTCCAGTCCTATTCATTCATATGCAGACAACTCTATCTTACACTATTCAATTAGTTCCCAGAACGCCCCAGCCAGCAATCCCTCCAAAGCAAACGTAATGAAGCCATAGAACACTGATCTTCTGATCTAACTACCATCTCCAATTGGGACATACAGAGAAAACCTTGTTACCTTTAATGCTTCCAAAACCCTATTTTTCCATCTATCTACCCGCCATAAACTCCCAGCGGACTATCCATTATTCTTCAACCATACGAAAATCAACCCTTCATCTTCTCTCAGTATTCTTGGTGTCTCTTTTTCTTCTGCTCTCTCTTGGAAGGACCATATTACCAGTCATGCTAAGGTGGCCTCCCAGAAGCTGGGTGTGCTCAACCACCTCAAGGGGTTCTTTACCCCTGCTCAGCTTCTTGCTCTGTACTGGAGCACAGTGCGTCCTTGTATTGAGTATTGTTCACATGTGTGGGGAGGATCCTTTCACACAGCACTTCTAGACAAAGTAGAAAGGAAAGCCTTTCGTATCATAACTCCCGTCCACTCACCAACTCTCTGCAAACTCTCTCTTCGCCGCAATGTTGCATCTCTCGCTATTCTATCGCTACTACAATAATTAGTGTTCCTCAGAGCTCTCTCAGTGTATACCACCTCCTCTACAGTATGTAGGGTACGTAGTACCCGTCTTGCAACACAATCCCATCCCTACTCTGTACAACTCTCCAACTCAGGAGTGAAAAGTTACTCCCAATCATTCTTCTATTCAACTGCTGAGATCTGGAACTCTCTCCCTGAATCCATCTTTCCCTCATCCTACGACGTAAATTGCTTCAAACTCTATGTGTCCAGACATTTTGGCTCGAACTGTCTTTGATTTTGGCCCTGTCACTCTTTTAACTCTGAGGGAGGCACTCGTCACAGGCAGTTTTGCTTTTTGTCTCCCTCGTCCACATAGAAAAAAACAAAAAAAACAAGAAGAACGTGTTTAAAGAATGGGTGTTATTATATAATCTAACAGTTCCAGCTGTAAATCAATAGGCAAATTTAGCTTACGACATTTGCCTATCAGACTATACATCGCTCTCATTCCCGATTGTATTTGTTCCTCTTGTGCTCATGTAAATTTACCATTAAAGTTTAGTGTTAAACCTAAGTATATATAACTATGAACAACCTCTACCTTTTCACCCATGTACCTGAAATAATATCTATCTACTTTATATTTTCCTCTTCCAAAGATGGTTATTTTGGTGAAAACTAAATTATTAAACATATACTAACAAATAGATCTCCTAAAGGAATTAGTAACTTTTAGTTACATAAGTATAAACAAATACAAAAATACATTTCCCTATCAATTAATACTAATGCAGGGTAGCTGAGTTACTTCCTCGGGCGCCTCTCCCCACCCCCCTCCCCCTCCCCCTTACTTAACCTATTATTGGAACACTCAGTATGCTTAATATATTTATTCATTGCCGAAATGCCGCACATGGAAAATATGGAAAGTGTGAGAACAACGGCAATAAGTTAGTACTAGCGATGTCGATGTCGTCTAAGGAACAGTTATGGAGGAAGCATGTTGAAAATGCCCACTTACGCAGATTGTTAGCTCAACAGAGAACCCTAAGGTTAGCCTCTCTAATGACATCTACGATCATTGCTGCCACTTGTTTTTTCCTCAATCTTGTCCGCATGGTCCGAGAAACCCACAAGTGGATATAATTGATTGGGTTTGTGATGAGCATATAATCATGTAAAGCTTTCACCAGGCATAAAGCATGGTGCATAGCACCTCGTTTAAGAGCAGGCACTGAAGACTCTCTGAATACATGCTCGGCATGCTCGTTTTTGGCTATGAACTAAGGATCAGGTTCAATCTGAATCCAGGGATCTGCCTTGTGTGGGCCGATCGGCTTTTTGCAGACTCCCATTTTCTTATGTTCTTATGTTCTAATCATGAAAGACTTCAATCGTGGAGCAAAGGATAGACATGCAGGGGGCCCAGACATTGTCGCCAACTCCGAGACCTTATCACACTGGCGACGTGTTACAGTTATGCTGTGCAGGAATAGAAATAACTTGCGTTGGAGTCAGGCGGCATTGTCGGAGCTGTGCCGGATCGTGAGCAACTGAGAATCCCACAGCAAACCAACCAACTGGGTGAGTTGGGATGGAACAAGATTAGACTTTTGAACATTTAGTTGAAACCCTAGAGTGGTTACATGCCGAATTACTCATTCTGTATGATGAACACACTGGTGAGCGGAATCTGCTATGATCATCCAGTCGTCCAGGTACCATAGGACGGTGATGCCGTCCGTTTATGCATGGTAGCATTATGCCTGCTGGATGCCGGTAATGAAGGGTGACCCCGGCTCGATTTGGCTAGTGTAGACGTGGCCCTTGCAGGAGCTGGTGTGATGGTCGGCTGGGAAGTGGGTGGTAATGGATGATGGTCCTGGAGAAGGCAAACGAGACTGTTTTGATTTCTTCCTCGCAGCAGGTGTGTCTGAAAGGGAGATAGACCTCTTTTTCTTAGTCAGAAAGAGTCGTAGTGCCTCTAGTAGCTCTGGGTCGCGGATGGTGGGCGACTTGTGTGCTACCTCTACAATGTGTCGTCTTACATTGAACCATATGGTGAGAATGACTGACTTAGTACGCACATGGATGGGCACCGGCTTGAGAAAGTCGTCTCTAATACGGCAGTATCATCCACACAGAGATGGCACTGAATCACCCTTAGATTGTTTGAGACAACAGCATGTGCATCTTACACAGTATTGATGACCTATCAGTGGCAGATGTGGGCAATTTCCAGTCTTGCACATGGGTATTAACGCCAACATGTTGGACATGGAGAGGAACCGGACGTTGGTACAGGAGTTCAGCACAACCAGGAATAGTGACAGGGGTCGTCTCTCAACCATCCCACACGACCTGTAGGGAGATAGGGTCAAGAATTGATGTTATATAAGAGAAGTGTAAAGCTTAAAGCTCTACATAGCCTAAATCTCGCACAACTTGAGCACCTCTCAATTATAACAAGGACTCACTGTGGAAGGCATGAGAATGGTCAGAAGAGTAACGAAGAGTGCACTACAGAGCGAAAGGACACACTTGTCTATAACCTCTCGCTAGTCCCGTAGAACGAGCGAGAGGAACCCGTTGCTTATGACAAGTGAGGAATGAAAAGGGCATGTCACAGAAGCTTAATAATCCTTCTTTTTTATTATTATTATATATTGTCATAGCGGTATCCAATTCAAATGACGCTCATTAGTTATATTAACGGTGACGCATATAAATATGGTTGATCATTGTGGGACGGGCGAAGTGTTACCTTGCTAGGTTTGTAATGTCGCCAAATATGAATATAGGCAGTACATCATTGATGGAGGAGCCGCTATTATATACACACATAGATACACACATATACACACATATATATATATATATAAATTATATATATATATAATTATACATATATATATTTATCTCTCTCTCTCTCTATATATACTGTATATATATATACAGTATATATATATATATATATATATATATATATATATTATTTCATCTGGAGACACCGAGATGGAATTCCGTGACTGTACAAGGACCACGTGGCGATTTTCCTCATATCTTTCCATTACACACGGCCAAGAGGGGGACAGGGGGAGATGAAGGGAGAGGCAGTCCCTCCTTTGATGGAGGAAACGGGAGAAATAGGGGGGGGGGCCTGTACCCGCCAAGTTCCGACCTCCGAATTAGCCTGTGAATCTGCCTCTTGCCTGGTATTGGATGATGCAAGCAACCTGCCCGCCCATTGGTGGCGGCACCTCGGACCTGATGACGTAACTCCTTATTCAATCCCTGATTGAACTAGCGTGGAGAGAGAATTTGATAAAACGCCTGATATTTGAGAGTTAAAATCTTGAAAATCTTGCCTCACCTTTACTATATACTTCCGTCCGTCCGAGTTAAAATCAGTCGTATTCTTAGTTGGAGAGAAGCAGCATGGGAGAGACGGAACTATTAACAGGCTTGTATAAAAGGACTTGAGTTTGTTGTGAACACTGAATCTTGTATCTTGTACTCGTGTAATTGAGTTAGTGACTATGAATTAATCAGAGGCGTGTTGTAAATACCTAACGTCATTCGATTTGGGATGTGGGATTGGAATGAATTGAACTAATGTAATCTGGCTGACTTATTACATTTAAGTTACTTGATTTGTTACTAATGTTTAATTAGTAATTACGTATTGTTGTAACAATAAGTTTATTAATTTATATTGAGACTAAACTAAACTTAATTAAATATAGTTAAAGTGAAACTGAAACGGATCCAAAACGATCCTGGAATATTAAATGTTAATTTATTTTCATAATTAGTTTTTATTTTTGTTTGGTTGTAAAATACTTTATTTCTGTTTGTAAATACAATTTTATTTTATATATGTGACTTTGTTATAGTCCCTTATCACCTATCATATTGATTAATTAAAGGTCTTACAGTAATAAGAAAAGAAAAACAAATTAAGACAATAACAAGGAAAGATAATAAAAGTAAATAATCATAATCTTTAAAGGGTTAACGAACTGAATTAATTATATATCAGAAAAGTATCTAAATAATATTTAACTTCATGACTAATACTAATTTAAATTAATTAAAAGTCCTTAATTCAATATAACGCTTTTCTCTATTCGTAATTATTAGCCTACTGAATATTAAACTTTAAATAATTCTATATGACTTGTAATAGTTTCATGATTGATCATAATTGAAGTGTATCAGAATATGAAGGAAAACAAGTCCCAACAGCTAAAAGGAAAGCAATCAACAAGTTAAAATAAACTTTAACAGATTATAAGTTCTCATGACCTTCAGCTGTCTGATACCTTTCATATCCTCTCTGTTAGGTATAGTTTCATTAAGTTAACCACTTTCGAATCAAGATACGTAACATACATACACCATACATACAAGTTTAAAGACCGTTTTGTCCACAGAGAATGTGGTTAAAGTCTCACATCCTAAATGGAAGCTTTCCAGGCGGCCCTGTCAAGGGCTGCCTCTGTTGTCAAGTTCTTTATTTTGAGATCGGACCGGAGTACCCGAGCCCACGTCATTCTAGGTCCACCCCTACGCGCAGCTCCCCCCACATTCACAGTCCGCCATTTTGACACCCAGTTCTGATCATCCATTCTCTCCACATGTCCAAACCAACCAAATCAGCTCGTGCGCATCACTTCACTGACACTCCTAATGCACAGACGCCTTCTCAATACCCTGAGAATACCTCGATACCCTGTCCCTAAGATTAACCCCACACATCCATCTCATAATTTTCTTCTCATTCCGTTCCATTCTATTGATATCCTCCGCTTTAACCGGCCACGTCTCCGAGGCATAGGTCATCGCGCTCCTAACACACGAAGTATTCACCTTCCCTTTAAGGTGGGGTGGGAGCCCTCTCATGGTCAGGATTGGCAACAGCTCTCTAAACTTTCCCCAGCCACTTCTGACTCTAGCAATGGAGCTAGCTTCAGCGCCACCTCCGGCGGAAACCGTATCGCCAAGGTAGCAGAACTTATTCACACGCTCCAGCGTTACACTGTCGAAATCAACACTGACAGGCGGGTCATTTAATACAAGATCTCCCTTGCACACTGCACATTCAAAGTCTATGATTCTTGTCAAAGGTCCTCTAGCTCCACTACATCTCTTGTGTACCCAGTCACTACAGACGCAACATTGAATTGAGTTACTTCCGACCCCCTTCCCACATACTGCGCATGGATAGTCGCCGCTTTTTTCCATAGTTCCACGCCCTACTCCACTAATCATGACCTTTGTTTTATCTATGTTAACTCTTAACTCTTATTTGTCATACCTTTCCTCCATCTTTTGAGCTTCGCCTCTGCTTCCTGCGCACTATCTGCGATAAGAACCAGTTCATCTGCATATAACAGCTCCCATGGGAGTCCTGTCCTAAATTCCCTTGACAAAAACTCCAGGACTAAAATAAACAGTAATGGGCTCAGCACTGAACCTTGGTGAACTCCAACCTTCACTGGGAACTCTTCGCTCAGGCCCCCGTTTACTCTAACTGCTCCCTGTGACCCCTCATACATTCTCGTTATCACACGCACCAGCCACTCTTCTACTCCGAGTTTTCTCATAGCCCACTGCACTACCTACCTGGGCAGCCGGTCAAAGGCCTTCTCCAGATCTACAAAAGCTAGGTATAACTCCCTGTTTTTCTCTAAGTACCTCTCTTGCATTTGACGTAAGAATGAATATCATCATTTGTGCCACGTCCCGGCATAAATCCAAACTGCATGTCGCTGATAGCAACACTTTCCCTGATCATGCATTCAAAGACCCTTTCCCTGACTTTCATGACCTGATCGAGGATTTTCAAACCCCGATAATTTCCCATGTCTAAGGAGTCCCCCTTGCCTTTGTATATAATTATTTACTATAACACTTTTCTGCCATTCATCGGGAATTTTTTCCTCCTTTATGATAGCATTAATCAGCTCTGTGACCAATTTTACCCCAATATCTCCAGCTGCTTTTAGCATCTCAGCGACAATGCCCGAGCTCCCAGCGGCTTTCCCGGACTTCATTTTTTCTATAGCACTTTTAACAGGGTCGTACGCTATCAAAGGTACTTGATAAAGGTACTTGCCTTGTACTGGGACTACAGTGCTGAGCTGTTCCCTGTTCCATTCAAAGTCCACATTAAGCGGCCTTTCATAATGCTCCTTCCACGCCTCTCTGATTTCGTTTTCTGTTTAAACAGTCATGCCACTGTCATTATTTATGCATCTTACACCCAGGACGTCCTGACTACAGTCCCTCACATTCTTAGCTAATTTATAAACCCCATTGGTATTATTAGTGCTGCAAACTTGTTCTATTACGCTATCCTGTATAGTTTTCTTTGCCCTGTAGATCTTTCTTCTAGCATTACATTGGTGGACAGGTATTCTTCCTTGCTGCCACCTTCCTTCCATACTTTGAAACATCTCTTCTTCTCTCTGACTGCAGCTTCGACATTGTTGTTCCAACACCAGGAGAACTTATGTCGGGGTAGCCCCTTTGTTTTGCCACAGACTTTGTCTGTGGTATCGAGGAGGCTGCGCTCTATAAAGTTCAATTTGCTATCAACATCATCTGGCCTAACACCCATTCTCCTTTCGATTTCCATCATTTCGTTGTGGAATCTGTCTCTGTACTCCTCTTTTTCCAACAACGATACTTTCCTTTTTGGCAAATTAACTTTCTTTCTAACAGGAACTCTACTTAGGCACATGTCACACACTAGTAGCTTGTGTTGGGGGATGTATTCTTCACCTGGTATGATCTTAGTGTCTCTAACCCATTTCCTGGCAGATTTGCTGATAAGGAAGTAATCTATCTGGCTACTGGAGCCACTTGATTCATATGTTATCAGATGGCTCATCCTCTTCCTAAACATAGTATTACACACCACCATCCCTGTGGCAGTACAGTGCTCCAGTATGTATTCGCCTCCCAGGCTCCTTCGGCCATAACCCTGTCCTCCGTGCACGCCCTCATATCCGTCAGCACCTGCCCCAACATGCCCATTCAAGTCTCCTCCCACAATTACCACCTCCCCTTCCTTGCATCCGACAACCACCTCTAGTAATTTATTCCAGAACCATTCTTTGACATCTCTACCTAATCGTGCTTGGCAGTCCTATATGCTGATATAACATCTATGACTCTCGCCCCGACTTTCATTCTTAGTAAAATCAGTCTTTCATTAAACCTTTTAACTTCTATAACACAATCTGCCCACCTCTCTGCCACCAGGAAACCCACCCCTCCTGTACCATGTTCATTTCCCTTCCATATAAACTTAAAGCATTCATTTTTGCCCGTAATTCACCTCGTATTCCCCCCTTTCTACCGGGAGGTCACTATCCCCAGGTATCCAGCTCCAGGCAACCCCAGGCAGTTGTCACCCAGAGGCCATATATATATAATATAGAGTATGTTCTCTCCACCAACCAACTTTACTCCAAAACTCGATTAATGAAATTAACAAACCCATCTGGCAGTCCGGGGATTCGAACACCGACGCTCACACCGAAAATCAACACACTTATGCATTGCGCCACGAAGACAGTTAAAGAATGATGCACAAGCCTACAATTTATTATGCAGTTTCGAATCCTGCATACCAATCTTAGCATGTGTATATTCATTCCAACTGCACTATTGGAGGCTATATATATATATATATATATATATATATATATAGATATATATATATATATATATATATAGATAGATAGATTTTTCTATTTATTTTTCTCTCTGATGCTACAAGCCGAATGACCATAGAATGGACCTGCTAGTTCCCACCGAATAATATAGTATATCACTCTCAGTCTCAGTCTCTCTCTCTCTCTCTCTCTCTCTCTCTCTCTCTCTCTCTCTCTCTCTCTCTCTCTCTCTCTCTCTCTCTCTCTCTCTCTTGGGCCATCTGTATTTATTTCCCCCAAAGTCAATCTTCATATTGCTGCCTCTTGCTTTGGTGTTTCTCTTCCTTTTCCGCTTGTCTCCATTTGCACTTAATTATATATTGTTTCACGTTTTAATATCACTCTTATCCTTTTATGTGTTTTATGTACCTTAAATTCATACTTTTCATCAAACAGGACGATATTTGATGAAAACAATAGATAAACACAAGAAAGAGTTAAAAAGGCACAGAAATTCCAACTCCTTGGGCACCACTTAATATAGACAGTCACAAATATCAGCCGAAATAGGAGGAAGCAAAAGGGATATGGGTAGGTTTGAATAAGAAAATGAGAAAACCAATAGTAGCCGCTTATATAACTTAAAAAGACGTGACCAACCATAGGTAGGGCTTTGTCAGATGGTCAGTATATGCAGCAAATATAGCACTAAGATCAAAGTATGGAAATGTTTAGTAGGATTAAGGAGATTAATTGGATAAGTACTAAAAACATATACTCACAATCTGGCAGTACTGGACAATGTTGCCAAATAATGAATTTCCACCTTTTTGTATAAACTGTAGATGTGAGCCAACCCAATCTGTGTTAGTCTCTATGAAGATGGGTTGCCCATTTCGTTAGAGAATAAAGAACCAAAGCTCTTTCCTGTGTTTTCCACCACCCTATCCATCTACCTTTCACATTCTGAATCATATATACATATATATAAATATATATGTATATATATAATTATATATATATATATATATATATATATATATATATATATACTGTATATACATATATTGTAAGGACAGCATTAAAAAGTAGCCTGTCACCACCACCCCAGCAACTGCACCAGAAGGACATGAACACCATTATAACAGAGGCCTAGAACACCTTTCCCGCATGGAACAGCCTCCGCGCCACCTTCCACCAAATAGATATGCCTTCTACCACCACCAGAAAAATAGCAGATCCAGAGCAATCCCTTCTCGCACTCAACATTATTAATTAAACAGGGCAAAGCCGACAAAGTGAACACTATATCAGATGACCAGGGATATCAGAACAATCTCCACTATTGTCTGTTCACAGCCAAGCAAGTTCAAGACTGGCAAAACCTTGGGATGCCTGATTCTCCCCAGCCAAGTTCGAGACTGGCACACCTCTAATGCTCGATGCTCAGCAGTTATGTTCGATATTGGCATCTAAGAAGAGAATCATCTCTACGGCTCTTAAAGGAAGTGGTTTGAGATCGTCCAAGAAGACAAGCACTGAGAAGAAGCAGACTTCTCTCTAGCACCACTAGCACCTCTAAAACTCTTAAAGGATGTGGTATGAGATCGTCCAATAAAACCACAATTATTGTAATTAAACATAAGCCCCCAACGTGTACTGAAAATGATTTTTTTTTAAAGTCCCCCTCCTACACCCGGAAAGTTACTGAAACAAAATAAACGTAGTGTTGTCTCGATTATACAGTCCCTTCTTGTGACAATTTATTTGCCATTCAGGAAGACACTACACACATACTATCCCTGACTTCCCCTATCCAATATTCTTATTATTACAGTTGAACATTCTTGTCTCAACGTAATCAAAGATATTTGATAGCAGGAAATAACTGTGAAAAACAACATTGGTCGTGAAACCCTGTATTCTAGTGATTGTCAAATATACTGTAAATATTTATTGCCTTCGTGATCATAATATTAAAGAATCTAGCTAAAGAAAGAAAGCGTACTTCAGTATATTTATGCGGGCAGACTAAACTATTGTGTATTCCAATGGCCGTGAGTGAACATCAACGTATTCGTAAAGACCATTTTCATATACTCTGATTGTACTAAGATATTGTATTAATATTATTGTACTTATAATTAACATTTGATTATATGTAAGAACCTACGTTAAGATTAAATTCCCAAATTATCTCTACATTGTAATCCGTTCGTTCAGTATCGACTCTCATTCAAACACGTACTTAATTACCGCCCTAACTCAACCAACTTGATGTCCTCTCAGTATAATGTGTTCTGTGTCTTATTGATATAATTATGTGATTAGTTGGAGGCACTCTATATCGCTATCTGAATCATTGATCTCCAAGTATCGTCTGCGAATTTACTTATCCTACTACCTAAATCTAGGTCATTTATGTATATAAGAAACAACAGGGGACCTAATACCGATCCCGGGGGGACACCACTTTTGACTGCTCCCCACTCTGACTTGGTACCATTTATGCTGACTCTCTGTTTCCTACCAATTAGCCATGACCTAATCCATCCCAACAACGCCCCACCTATTCCATGTGCCTCAACCTTTCTCATCAATCTCTCATGAGGGACTCTGTCGAAAGCTTTACTGAAATCTAAATATATAATATCGTATGCCTTGTCATTATCTACTGCTTCATATACCTCTGAGAAAAAACTAAGCAAATTAGTAAGGCAAGAACGTCCCTGTGTGAATCCATGCTGAGAAGAATTGATTAAGTTAAATGTTTCTAAGTGGTTTCTCATTTTCCTTGCAATAATTGACTCTAGTAGCTTTCCTATGATTGAAGTGAGACTAATGGGACGGTAATTGGATGCTATTGATTTATCACCTTTTTTGAAAATCGGAACTACATTTGCAAGCTTCCAAGCTTCTGGAACTATACCTGTTTCTAATGAATTGTTAAAAAGAAATGTTAATGGGTAACTTAACTCATCTCTGCATTCTTTTAATACTCTGGCATATACCTCATCGGGACCAGGCGATTTCTGAGGTTTCAGTCTGTCAATTTCCTTAAGCACATCATTTCTACTCATAGTAACCGTACTTAACCTATTTTCTATACTATCTCTATCTATTAGGATGTAATGTCTCGTTGTGTGAGACCTTTTTCTGGGAATACATAAAAAGTTGTTTTGTAGTATGTTATTGTATTTATTATTTAACTCCTAGGTTCTCCCCGTTAGAAGTTACCAAAAATACTTGTTTTCATCTGGCATAATATATATATATATATATATATATATATATATATATATATATATATATTTATATATATATATGATTTAATCTCTCAGTGGGGTTCGAACCGCACTGCGAGATTAAAACATTTAGTGGCTCACGTGTATTTGTGATATATACTTAATATATATATATTATATATATATATATATATATATATATATATATATATATATATATGTGTTGTTTATTGAATGACAAATATAGCTGACAGGCTAGGATTCGAACCATACAGGCAGGAGATCCAGTCACCTACACCACCACGAGAGTTAAAAGAAGGAATTTGATACTTTTACCAGTATTCCTTCCCAACTTGACTCTGATGGGGGGACAGACTGTCTTTTAATCGAAATCCGGCCGCCCTAAGCATGACAAGTTGTTTATTGGATGACAAATATAGCTGACAGGGCTAGGATTCGTGGTGGTGTAGGTGACTGGACCTCCTGCCTGTATGGTTCGAATCCTTGCCCTGTCAGCTATATTTGTTATCCAATAAATTTATGTGATTTATGATAGTTCTGTGTAAAAGTAATCAATCAGTCAATGGGGACATACACCGTGACAGTGCGCAGCTGCACTCACCCTCCGACTCCACTCCCGGGGTATCCCCCCAGGCGTCAATCCAGGCATCTGCCCGTAATGGTGAGTAAAATATTGTCCAGTAAGATAATTATTCGTGCAGAAGTGAGAAAACCAATAAGGTTACACCCATTTGAATATTTGAATCTTAAGGAGATAATGGTTATATATATATATATATATATATATTACCAGGGAAACACAACACCACGCCTTCACCACCACCAACCAATTTTCCCGTACTTCCTAATACACCTCCGAAACAAAAGGAAGCAACCACCTGGCATTCGTTATTAGACCTTACTGGAGGCTACCTAATATCCGTTCCTCTGCCTCGATCCGGCGTTGTTATTAATAAAGAATGCCGATTTGTCAAGCACTCTATTAGTAACAAACCACCCCCGTCTTATTAATAGTTCACGCACTAGCTGGACTCTAGTAAGACAAGGGCTCTGTGAGATACCGTCCTGCAAAACGGCACCCAACAATAGAGTTTCTCCGATACGGAATCCCAAGTACTTGCTCTGGGATACGATATCGGTAAAGGCCTAAAATTTCCTAATCAAACCTAGTCCTGAAAGACTCTTATAACGGTCAGAACAGTTAAGAGACGTTGCGTCACAAACAACTCTCTTATGTTAGTTCAATAACGTGTTGCAGGTGTACTGGCATATTGCACACAATATATATATTTTTTGTTTTCTATGTGAATGAGGGAGACAAATGGCATAACTGCCTGCAGCGAGTGCCTCCCCCAGATTTCAAAGAGTGACAGGGCCGAAATCAAGGGACGTTCGAGCTAAAATGCCTGGACACACGGAGTTTGAAGCAATTTAAGTCATAGGAAGAGGGAAATACTGATTCTGGGAGAGAGTGTTACGACCGGGACTACGAATAAAACAAGGGCACTCAATGATTGGACTAGTAATAGGGCACTATGCAACAACGGTACGCTAGATCCAAACCCTCGAACTTATATGCCGGCGAACAAAACACCTATACCCTCCAGGGTTAATCTGCGATAGCGGGGTATCCTTAACTGGGCATAAATGTACTCTACTTAAGGCTAACCTGCACTGGTATAGCCTGATAACAAACAAGATGCAAGTTACGTTAAGATGCATAAAAAGGAATCTATGGAAAGATTAATTAAATCCCTGCAAGATTTAATACAATAAAAAGATGCTTCAATACAGTTACTCTAAACAACAATAAACTCTTCACTCCTATCTGAAAGAAAGTGAAGTATAGTCCTACAGCATAGACCTGGAAACTTCTGAAGAAAGTCTGATGCTCATAAGATGCTCATACTGATTTAGAACTATATAAAGGCAGGAGGCAGGACACCACACGTGTAAATCGAATACACTAAAAGATAGGACATATAATGTTAACTGACACGAGAATACTATAAATGCGCAACGGTAGAAATGCTCGACACTAAAAGAAGTACTTCCTCATCAAAGAAACAGTCTGCTATGGTTGTGCGGCTCAGCAACATCCTAGACTAATAAATGCTGTGAATAATAATGCGCACATATCAAAGAGCTTATATTAAATACTAACAAGTGTCTACTCGATTAATAATGTCTAGCTGGGATACTCTAGGTAAGGAACTGGGGTTGAGCAAGACAGGCTCGTAGCCTAGCGATGTCCTTAAGACTGCATCCTTTAAGTTACGTTAATTGACTAGGGGGCTCTCTCGATAGATCCAGATCACAAGTATCTGGTTCTATCCTGGCGACCCTCTAAAGCCAAGCAAAGAGGCAGCAAAGTGTGGAACTGGTACAGGCCAAAACCCTCAGTCAACATAATGCTGCACTCGCAAAGGATGCAACCGAAAAGACAACCCAGGCTACCACAGGACCGGTCGAAGTCGTGTAGGTATAAGCAAACCGTACACACATCGGAGACAACGACTACAGTTACCTTATCCCAGTCTAGCATTAAATAAAAGAGCAGAAACACTAAATCAATAATGGAGACACACAAAGTTCTTAACCTATACTAACTAAGAACCCTCAAACCTATTCTAAGTACATGTAAATATCTCTGAGGACGGCGCATGCAATACAATGGGCCGGCTATGAAAACCGTATGCAGAACCCAAGGGGAGTGTTGTGCAGTTAATAAAGGTTAGAGTATGGAAAGAGAGAATCGAGTGAGAGAAACCGTGATAAAGGTGGTGATCGGGAGAGAGTATGCAAAGGGATGTTAGAAGCACACGCGCCAAGCCTGTCCTGACGAGGACAGCTCATGGAGTAAGAAAGTTACACAGGAGACCGCAAAGGCGCGATGGTCGGCCAATCACGGGCCGAGACATCACAAGACAGCAGGCGTCATATGACACAGCAAGACACGCCGTCCAATGGCGAGCGAGAGGCAGGAATGCACCCGTACATACAGACACTTACTACCTCCTCGCTCTGAAAGTCTTTCTCATTCACACGCTGGTACTATTATCACTACTGTTGATATAAAATATAACCCGTTGTCACAGACGAAAACAAAGACCACCACTGGACTGTCTGTGACAATGCGATTACTAGGAAAGAAAGAACAACATTCTCTGATAACTGTAGCCCAGTTCGATGTCCCTGGCGAGTGCTAGTGGCTAACGAGAGGCGATTCTGCCAACGCTGGTAGACGTCACAAGAGTTCCAGAGCTCAACAGTTGAATAGAAGAAAGTCTGAGAATAGTGTTTCACTCTTGGGTTGGAGAGTTGCAGAGAGTAGGGGTGGGATTGTGTTGCAAGGCGGGTACTATGTACCCTACGTAGAGGAGGTGGTATACACTGGGAAAGCTCCGAGGAACACTGGTTATTGTAGTAGCGATAGAATAGTGAGAGAGATACTGGAAGCTCTGCATCAAAACTCTTACAACGGTCAGAGCAGTTAGCGAGTCCTCGCCTGCATTGGCTTGAAAATACTATACAGATGCACTGGTATATTGTATGTATTATTCAAGACCCATCACCCAATAGTTTGAGTCTTCATCTACTGTCATTCAGCCACGTCAGGACAACCACCACGGCCCAGATTCTCACCAGAAGACTACAGAGTGCTATAAAATCTACAGTGAAATCCTTCATAAGTAATAGTGCTATATCTTATTGATAAAAGGAAGTACTACATTAAATCTTTATATCTCCTTTATATGCTACTGAAAACGCATAATTACTAGTGATAACCAATTGTTAATAGAAGTACTTATATAGTGTCGACACAAGAGATATACCAATATATCAAATAATAAAAGAGTAAAATAATAATAATAAATTGAGTAGTGACAGGGGGTTAGGGGGAAGTGGGGATAGGACAAGAATTAGTTGGATGAAGTGAGTTTTAGGAGGAGAAAAAGGTGTCCAGGCTTAACTGGAGCTGCCTGAGGGTTTCAGTGTTTGGGAGATCGGCGTTACTACGAAGACGGCTGGACCCGACCAGGGAGGCAGTGGGTCGAGAGCTGGGCGGCTGGAACTGTGGGCTATTGTACGGGTAGGGAATTTAAGGCCATATATTTATCCTCCCGGTCCGACTGGGAGTCCCGTACTAATAGCCCGCTGGTGATGAGGTGTTGGTGAGGGTGATGGGTGGTGGTGGTGATATCACTTCCTCGGGAGGTCCGGGAAGCCTTGCTTCAGAGCTTGCTTGACTGTTAGGCTGTATTCGATGTAGTTGTATTTTCCTTTTGTGTGAAAATAGCAATTGCAGCCTTCCTTCTTCCAGTCCAACATGCAGTAGCTCAGGAATCCGTTGTATTCAGGTGGGACGCAGTTCTCGTAAGCACAACTCATAGTCATGTTGTGGTCCTTATTCAGGTGTGGTAGGCAGTTATCCAAGAACAATTGGTGAGGGGTCTTGGGGGTGTCTGGTTTCTTCTCTACCTGTCTCACTGGTTCGATTTCAATGAGGGGCATGGAGGCACCTTTTTGGGGTTTTGAAGCAGGTGAAGGAGGCTCTGCAGGTGGGTTGGTTTCCTCGACCTCCATTGGTGGTGCTGGAGTCTTGTCCTCTTCAGGGTTGCTTTCTTTCTCTTCTTGTTGGTGGAAGATTTCGATGTATGGTGTCGTTGATAGCTTCTTCTTCTCGGCCACAGTGGTGGTTGTTGGTGGTGACTGGGGCTTTGAAGGTTTGGTTTCTTCTTCCTTGGTTTTGTGAAGTGGTTTTGGCAGGTCCAGGCGTTGTTTTGGGCGACTTCTTGGTTTCCTCAGAGCTTGTGTAGGTGTCAGCTCAAGGGGCCAGATCCGTATTTGGGGTTGTAGCACTGGGATAGTTATGGAGGGAAGGTTGTTAGCCTTCAGGAGGTTTGAGAGGTACTGCTTGAGGATATTATGGTCCCCACCAGCTAGTGCTATGGCTGTGGTGACCACGATCTGAATTACTACTGATCTGTCACCGGGTGGCTGGCCTGCTGGTGAGTAGTTAATCGTCCTTTTTTCCTCTTCCTTTCTCCTCCCCCAGGCGTGTCTGGAGCCCTTTACATTTGCTCCATTTATTCCCCTGATGTTACTGGCTTCTTCTCCTTTTTTTCCCTTCATGATGGTGAAAGTTACCCTTTCTCCGTCACCGAGAGAGGGCACTCCATGCTGTTGGTTTGGGGAGGAGATTCGGCGTCTGTGGGCGAATATATCGGCTCCATTATCATCTCTGTTAATGAAGCCATATCCCTGCTTCACATTAAACTAATTTACCGTACCAGTAACGATGTTAGAGGTTACTGAGGGCATGGTGTTGGTGGTGGTGAAGAGAGGAGGATATGTAGGTCTGCTCGGTGTGGTTGCTCAACACAGAATGAAGAGTAAAAGTATTAGTGACGTGCCTTATGTAAAAAGAAGTACTTGACTGGATCTATAATATTCTCTTTATTCAAATTGAACATAATAAAAGTACTAGTGATGCCCACCTAATTTAGGGAAGTACTTAATTAAATTTAAGTTCTATATATTCATACAAAGTGAAAGATAATAAGATAATAATTTACACATGAAAAAGTAAATACTAAATAATATACCTGTGCCATGCATAAAAAGAAATACAAGTGTCTTACCTCTATATTGAAGGGAGTACTATTCTATAGTGAAATTCGTCAGTACAAGTGTAATACCTCGATTGAAGGGAGTACTAATAAATATTGAAGTTAACCAGTACTAGTGTAATACCTCGATTGAAGGGAGTACTAATATATATTGCCTTTATTAAGTACAAGTGTTATACCTCAATTGAAGGGAGAACTAATATATATTGCCTTTATTAAGTACAAGTGTTATACCTTGATTGAAGGGAGTACTAAGATATATTGAGTTTAATAAGTACAAGTGTAATATCTCGATTGAAGGGAGTACTGAATTATATTATCTGAGCCAAGTCTTAAGAGTGAACGAAGATTGTGGAGCCTCGTTCGTGCACCTCATTTATGTTTATACCATTATCTATAATTTAAATGCGATATCTATGTGAGCTTAATATAATAATATGAATGTAAATTGTGTCATAATTATCCTCTCTTACCTTCTGTGCATGTGTTGAAACGAATTTGGCTCCTCCAGTCAAGTAGAACCTACCTAATTAATCCAATCAACCCCAGCAAAAACCTGGCATAACAATATATATATATACATACAGAATTTATATCCATCTCTCCCTTCTCTGAAATCTCCATCTTAGGAGATATCAACGTTCACCACCGCCAATGGCTCTCCTCTCACACTACTGGTGAACAAGCCTACGTCTTTTCTATCAGCTGGTCCAGCAACCCACCCATATCCTGGGTAAACTTATCTCCGTCACCTTTCCTATCTCTTCAGTATGGCCACCCGATCCTCCCAGCCGGTGGCGCTTGTGGCACTTTGGCGCTGCTGACTGGGAGGCTCTCCGGCAGTACTTCTTTGATTTCCCATGGAATTACTTCTGCTTCCGTGGCCGAGGACCCTCGGAGAGTGCTGAACGCATTACCGAGGTAATCCTCTCGGGCATGGAAGCGTACATTCCATTTTCTTTCTCTCAGTCTTATGCAAAAAAAATCTTGGTTTACTCACGCTTGTTCTACTGCTGTCCACAACAAGGAGGAAGCATTCAAACGGTACCGACGCCATAAAACTCAAGAATTTATTCTTCCTATGTTTCTGCCCGGAATCAAGCCAAATCTGTTCTTCGACTTGCCAAGCACTCTTTCATCAATAATAAATGCACTGAACTATCCAACTCTAGCTCTTCCCAAGCTTTCTGGCATCTAGCCAAAAACCTCTCCAACAATTTTTCTTCCTTGTCTTTCCCTCCCCTTTTCCACTCTGATAGCACAACCATCACTTCTTCCTCTGACAAAGCTGAACTCTTCGCTCAAACATTTGCTAGAAACTCTACCTTGGATGATTCCGGTGCTATTCCTCCCTCTCCAACCCACTCTCTCCTACTTATGCCTAATGCCTATGCCTAATAATCTCTTCTAAAGATGTACTTTCTACCCTCTCTGCTTAATACTAAGAAGGTGTACGGTCTGGACGGTGTTCCTCCTGCTGTACTAAAAAACAGTGCTTCCCTGCTTACCCCCTGCCTAGGAATACTCTTTCGTCTCTGTCTCTCCTCTAACGTCTTCCCTTTTTGCTGGAAGTTTGCTCTCATTCAACCTGTCCCAAAGAAGGGTGACCACTCTCAACCCTCCAACTGTCGTCCAATTGCTCTCATCTCTTGTATCTCTAAAGTTTTTTAAACAATTCTTGCTTCCAAATTTCTTAAGCATTTCTCTTCTCATAATCTGCTCTCAGATCGCTAGTATGGCTTCCTTAACGGTCGCTCTACTGGTGATCTTCTTTCATATCTTACTAATTCTTGGTCATCTAACTTTCGGGACTTCGGTGAGGCTTTTTCTGTTGCACTAGACATATCGAAGGCCTTCGATAGAGTCTGGCACAAATCTTTAATTTCCAAACTGCCCTCCTTCGGTTTCTGTCCCTCCATCTGTGCCTTTGTCTCTATGTTCCTTTCTGGCCGTTCCATAGCTGCGGTTGTGGACGGCCATCGCTCATTTCCTCATCCTATCAACTCCGGTGTTCCTCAGGGTTCTGTCCTATCTTTCTAATTTTCATAAATGATCTTCTCAACTGTACATCCAGTTCCATCCATTCATATGCAGACGACTCTACCTTACACGACTCAATTAGTTTTCCAGAATGCCCCAGCCAGCAGTCCCTTAAAAGCAAACTTAATGAAGCCATAAAACACTTATCTTCTGATCTAGCTACTATTTCCAATTGGGGTAGAGAAAACCTTGTTGCATTTAATGCTTCCAAGACTCAATTTATCCATCTTACTACCCGTCAGGAACCTCCAGAGGACTATCCCTTATTCTTCAACAATACAAAAATCAACCCTTCATCCTCTCTCAATGTTCTCGGTATCTCTTTTTCTTCTGCTCTCACTTGGAAGGACCATATTACCAGTCTCGCTAAGGCAGCCTCCCAGACGCTGGGTGTGCTCAACCGCCTCAAGGGGTTCTTTACCCCTGAGCAGCTTCTTGCTCTGTACAGGGGCATAGTGCGTCCTTGTATTGAGTATTGTTCACATGTGTGGGGAGGATCCTCTTACACCGCACTCCAAGATAAAGTAGAAAGGAAAGCCTTTTGTATCATTAACGTCCACTCACCAACTCTCTGCAATCCCTCTCTCTCTTTTGCAATGTTGCATCTCTCTCGCTATTTTATCGCTACTACAATAATCAGTGTTCCTCGGAGCTTTCCCAATGTATACCACCTGCTCTACGTAGGGTACGTAGTACCCGCCTTGCAACACAATCCCACCCCTACTCTGTGCAACTCTCCAACCCAAGAGTGAAATGCTATTCTCAGACTTTCTTATATTCTACTGCTGAGCTCTGGAACTCTCTCCCAGAATCAGTCTTTCCATCTTCCTATGACTTAAATAGCTTCAAACTTTATGTGTCCAGGCATTTTAGCTCGAACGTCCCTTGATTTTGGCCGTCACTCTTTCAACTCTGGGAAAGGCACTCGCTGCAGGCAGTTATGCCTTTTGTCTCCCTCATTAACATAGAAAAAAAATATATACTATATATACCGGTATATATATATATATATATATATATATATATATATATATATAATATAATATATATACTGTATATATACAGTATATTTATATATATTATATATTCTTTCTTTTTCTTTTACTTTATATATACAGTATATTATGTTCATAAGTTTTAACCCTAGACCTCCATCAACCTTAAAAAAAAAACCCTCAAGACCCCCCTTCGAGATAAATTTTCGCATTTTTTGGTGGAAAAATGTATGTCTTTTTATAATTGACAAAAGAAATGGGTCAAAAGTTCTTAAAATTGCCAAAAATGGGGCGAACGTCTAAAAATCTCAAAACTAATGAGGCTAAACATAAGGTCCTCAATAAACTGATATGGTAATTCTGGGATATAATAAAGTTTTACGTTGTCTGGATTGGGTAGGATGCTGATTTCAATGCTCATTAGTGTACTACTGTCATCACGCACGTACACACAAACACACACACACCTGCACACACACACACACACACACACACACACACACACACACACACACACCTACACACCTACACACCTAACTATGACCCCCTACAAGACATTCTCGACCGTCTTCAAGCCTGGACCACAGACAATCATGTGACTATCAATCATGACAAGACAGTGGTCATGCACATCAACACTTCCGTTACCGACCTTCCTCCACCCACTGTCACAATTGGTCCTCATCCCCTTCAGCTTGTTGAGTCCACCAAACTCCTCGGAATCACTGTGGACAACAAACTGAACTGGAAGAAACATGTAACTACCACAGTCAGGACCGCCACTTACAAGTTGTTTATGCTAAGGCGGTTGAGATCCCTGGGGGCGCCGGAGAATGAGCTGAAGAGTATATATAACACCTTCATACTCCCTAAGCTCACCTACGCCTCTCCCGCCTGGTCCTCCTCTCTAACCCTAACACAACAACGTCAACTGGAGAGAGTTCAGAGGAGGGCATGCAGGATCATCCGGGGTGGCACATATCCAGGGTACGAGGAAGCTCTCACCACCCTTAGCATACCTGCACTTTCAACCCACCACTACAACACACTCAAACAGTTTGCATCTAAGCTGCTTGTTCACCCACGACACAGAAACTTACTTCCACCAGACGCCCCTAGACCAACACGTGCAGCTCGTCATTTCAACACACTCCAACCAATAAGAGCAAGAACTGACAGATATAAAAATAGTCCTATCCCAACATTTTACAAAGTACAAGACAACAACCTTTTAACGTAACTTCTATAATAATAACAGTACAGCCTTCTTACAGGTTCTGCCACTGACAGACTTCCCCAGCAGTACCCCTTTTGACTCCATGCCACCCAAAATTACCTCCCCCTTTTATACCATTTTCGAATTACTACCACCCAAAAATACAACCCCAAAACATGCAAGCACTTTCGATCTTATACCATCCAAAATTAACTTGCTCCCCATCCCTTGCCCCCTTCTTGGCAAGCCATCCTGAATCACTAAAGTAACTTCTCCAACTAAATCAACTCAACCCCAGCTCAATTATTCAACTCACGCACGTTGGGCCAAGCCCCGACACCCTATTTCTCCCACTATTATCACTGTCTCTCCTACTTAACCAATAAAAACTTCCCTTCTTTCACCCTCACCCACCTTTTCTATATTAATTAATTCATTCATTCACCATTGTTAATATTATTAATAATGTGTAATAACGGCCTGTCACACCATATATACGCGCCCACCTTTAATAATATATGCATAAGTGTGTGTGCGTGTGTGTATTAGAATATAATTAAGTATGTATTTGCTTGAGTTTGTTTATGTATGTGTATATATGTATCTATGTATGTGCAGTATATGAGTATGTATGTGTGCGTATATGTGTATGTATGTATGCGTTATTTATGTATATATATATGTGTCTATAGTGTATACTGTTTGTGGTTCGAGCCCGGCTGAGAGTATCAGGTAGGATAAAAGAAGAGCATATATGCATGTAATGTGCATATATTTATGTATATGTATGTCTGTGTGTATGTGCTGTCAATGGTTCGAGCCCGGTTGAGAATAAAAGTTATATAATATATATATGTACTGTACGTGTATTTATATGGTCATATGCACATATGTATGTAAATATACGTACATATGAGCGAGAACATATTGCTCACTAGCGCAACTTCTGATTATAAATCTATGCATAAGCATTATCTATTATTAAGTGTTCGCGTATCTTCATCCATGTATTTCCACCCTTAACAATAGAACGCCCAGCTCTTCCATATTTCGCCTTCTGTCACACACACACACACACACACACACACACACACACACACACACACACACCTACACTACCGAGGATTAACCTCCCATTGTAGTAGGCTGTACCTGACCATACGGACCATATACGGACTTGAATTGCTGCACCCTCTTTACCCTTCAACTCTTTACCCTGACCATACCAAAACAGTTTCTGTATGTATGTATGTTTGTGTGCATACGTGAGCGTTTGTGTATACGGACATATGCACACTTACTGCATGTTCTTATGTTCCTATATATGTATGTATATGTATGTGCGCACGTACGTGTATATACGTATGTTCTGTATATGAGTAAGTAAATAAATGTGTATATGTACTGTATATCACTTACTCTCATGGTTATTTTATGATAATTTGTATTCTGCACATGCATCATAATTGTATTTATTTATTTTGTTTGTAAACTGAGCTTACCATCCTCATATCTGTACATCTCATGTTCATCCACTAAATTGTAAAATGTGTATTTTCAGCTCATGAGGCTGCCATTCTTTAATAAACCGTTTATTATTATTATTATTATTATTATTATACACACACACCCACCTACACACATATACACACACCGACACACACACACACACAAACACACCTACACACACACACACACACACACACACCTGCACACACCTACACACAAACCCACCTACACACATATACACACACCGACACACACACACACACAAACACACCTACACACACACACACCTATACACATACACACACACACACACCTACACACACACACACACACACCTACACACACACACCTACACACACAAACACCTACACACACACACACACACACACACACATTCACACACACACACACACGCCCACACACACACACACACGCACACGCACACTCACACAGGCCATCCCTTATCATTAGTTTGCTCCCTCTCCCCTGCCTGTGACATATTGGTCCATACAGATTTGTGTGTGTGAGAGAGACAGAGAGAGAGAGAGAGTTACAAGGAATAATTAGTATCTCAGTAACCTTGCGGTTCATTCCGCGGAGATACTCAAGGGGAAGGAGAGAGACTGTTTAGTGCACTATACTCATTGCAGAGTCTGCAAAATACTGTCTGCTCTCTTCTTGACCTGCTCTACTTGAGAACTGTTTATAACTTCGGAGGAAAGTTTGTTTCAGGTAGAACAGATCTTATATGTGAAAAAGTTTCCACAAATACTAGTACTGAACCTTTTCAATTCTAATTTCCAGGCATGGTTGGGGTTTGTATTCATATTGAGAATAAACATTTGTCTATAGTCCACATTGTCAAACTCATTTTGTATTTTACAAAATCAATTAACTGACCTCGTAGTCTGCATGTCTCCAAGGAAAAAATATCAAGAGTCTCAACCGATCCTCATAAATCAGTTTTCTAATCGATGGAATAAGCTTTGTAGCTCTAGCTTGTACTCTGTCCAGTCACTCTTTATCTTCCCTGAGTGCTGGAGACCAGAATTGAACAGCATACGCCAGGAGAGGCTGTATCAGAGCGTTGTAAAGGGTGAGGATTATTTCCTTATTTCTATACTTAAATTGCCTCTTAATTCTCACAGAGCGGGGCCGTTTGTAATATCTACTACCTGCCAAGCGGGCATATTTACCCTAAACCAGCTTCATTCCATGCTCTTTTTCATGCATAAAGAAGAGCCAGAGCGTAATACAATTATGTATCCGTGAAAAGGCGATAATAGAGCTTTCCAATGACACCTGAATCATCCTTGTACGACCACGGGTTATCCTGTAGCGATCGCGCAACGAGAGGTGAAAAATAAGGTAATTTCCCCAGTTCTTTCCTGGTCTCGCGAGGCCGTGGGTGTGGAATGTTGCAGTGGGGGCTCAGTCGCGGCTCTGTGGTCGGGCCGAACGGTCAGAGCCCGCCTATCGTCCTCCCAACGCGTGGACTCTCAGAGCCGATAATGTACTCAAAATGCAGCCCGTCATATGACGGGTACCGCCACATTGTTCATTGTTCTCTAGCCTGTCATATGATGGGTACCGCCAGTTAGGTGTTAATATAGCCCAGTAATTTCTGAGCTTTCTTCTCTACTTGAATGCACTGCTTGGAAAACTTTAGGTCACTGCTAATCAGAACACCCAAATCCTTTTACAAGTCAGTCACTTCTAGAGGCATTCCCAATAACGAATAGCCTGACTTGGGCTTTGTTTGGTTGTTATGCATCACCTTGCACTTTTCCAAATTTAGAGGCATCTGCCATGTCTCCGACCATTCACCCAGAGAAAAAGAGAGAGAGGGAGAGACTCGTTCAACAACAGACTGTTTGACAAGAGGATAGCGGAGGGGCTTCTTCATCTACTAATCTGCAGGGAGAAGCAAATCCATCTCGTCATTCAGTCTCTCATCTAGTAAAACACCTGAAGAAAATCAGCCACAACAACAGCCTTGCTGAAACACTTCCAGACGGAATTACAAGAGAGAACACACCAAAGAAAACTGTTGCAATAGACTCAATTGTGACTACTGTGGAAGAACTGGACACACTGTAGATATATGCCAGACTTAGAAAACTTATCAGAAACAAGAACGTCTGATGAGAACTATTGTATCATTACAAGTAATCCAAACTGCGTCTCTGATCAGATCGATTCAGGGGAGTCTATTTGGAGCTCCAACTTTCGGGATTCCGGGAGCAATACAACCAACTCAACATCCATACTACCCACCACAGCACCCAACACATCCACCACAGCAACCACTATTCTTACCACAGCAGCAGTCTCAGCACGAGCTGCAGTACCAAGCATAACGACCTCTCCAATCTCAAACCCGGTACACCCACCCTAGTAACCATGGGAGACAACAATGCTAATTTGAAGAATCTCTCCAGTAATGTTTGAGGATATTGCACAAACCTGGGAGACTTAACCAGCACTGTCCTCAGAAATAAAGTGGACCTAGTCATTTACTGTGAAACCTTAGACAACACTGTACCTTCCACATATGGATATATTAAGGATTTCACATACTGGTATCTGAGGGATCGACAAAATGCAGGAGGAGGAAATGCTGTGTGCCATAGAACTGTATTACATATTCAAGCCTTTGTCACCTAATATTCCCCATCACCTCGAGCTCATGTTATTCAAACTATTTATTTATGCCATGGACAAGACACTGATCGTTGCCTGCTACAGACCACAATAGCAAGGAAGCGAACCACTAACATATCTTCGAGAACAGCTAAATTCTTTAATGCTCGAATATGGATGCTCCAAGGTGTTCCTAGCAGGTGACTTGAACCAATACCTTGTCCAGAGGGAATTGATGATTTACTCATAGTTCATCAGCTCGCTAACCGCGTTGATTTCCCCACTCACTCTTCCGGATCATCTCTAGACCCGGAGATATCTGATTTTCCCAACCTCGTACTCAGCTGTGAGCCTCTGAGCTACATTGGTTCATCTGATCACCATGCAGTCCTCACAAAGTTTAGTTTAAATGCTAAAAGAGAAGAGAGCACAGAGAGAACAATCCGTCTTTGGAAGAGAGATGACCGAGATGGACTGAAATCAGAACTCAGAAACACTAGCTTGGACCAAATTCTGACAGGCTCTATTGATCAACAAGTAGAGAACATCACATATGTATTATTAGAATCTCAAGAAAAATATGTGCCATCTGGAAAAAGGGTTACCAGTAGCTCAGATCAGCCTTGGTTTGGGTACTGTTGTAAGCTAGCTACTGATGAGAAGTGCAGAAGATAGAAAACATGCACAAACAGCCCTACAGAATGCAACAAAGAGCTTCATCGTCTCTCCTGTCATCTACTTGTTCAAATAACGGTACGGTCAAAACGAAGGTGGAAAATGTACGTCAAAAGAAAACTACAAAATGGAAAGATGAGAAGCAAACAGAGGTGGAGTACTGTGAAAGACCAGCAAGGTATGGCTAGAGACGACCTCATCCCTCCTCTGACCAAGGCTGATGGTCCTGTAGCGACTGTACAAAGAGACAAAAGCAGAAGTCCTGGCACAAAATGTTTCTATCTATCTACCTATCTATCTATATACTCAGGCACATTCCCAAATTTGATTTTATTTTTAGCTGGGAGTGGCCGACTCGAGACAGAGCTCAAACAGGGACAATACAACACCAAAAAAATATTTAACACACAAAAACAAAACACAGGGAACAGGGATTACTAAGGTCACTCCAGCACTCCCCCGGCCCCCGACCTCCCGGAGAAGTTCCGGTCTCAGCAGGCAGACATGCAGCGAAGCCCCACTACCACAAGCCCGCCCACCACACATCCAGGCGCACCCTTCATATATACCGGCTCCCCGGGCCAGACGCCTAACGGACTATTATCTAGTCCAACTGGCGCCCGACGCCCTCTCCCAAACGACCACGTTTTCATTAATCTATTCATAAGCATTCTCCATTCATTCCTGTTTATTACCACTTCTCTTGCCTGATCTACTGTATAGTCATTCCTTAATCTTCCAATGCTTGTCCTACACAGTCTCTTGGTCTCAATGGGGGTCTTTCTACCCCTCTACCTCCCCTTGTATCTGACTCACATATTCTCTTTGTAAGCCTTTCATCCTCCATTCGTTCAACATGACCATACCAGCTAAGCACCCTTCTGTCCACTCTGGCCAACAAATGTTCCTGCTGCCCCACTCTCCTACGTATCTCTTCATTCCTCATTCTGTCTCTACGAGTCACTCCACATATACTCCTCAAGCAGCTTATCTCAATCACATCCAGCTTTCTTCTCTCCTTTGCCTTCAGAGCCCATGTCTCAGCTCCATACATCACTGTTGGTACAACAATCTCTTGATAAATTTTTCTAGGAAAAGGAAAGTCCCTCATCCTCATAAACAACCGCCACAAATTGCCTGCCGAACAGAGACTTGTGTCCACACAACCGCTGTAGAGGAGAATATAGTCAGGAAAATGATATCATCATTGGACACATCCAAAGCCCTGGGACCAGACAACATCAGTCCACTCCTACTACAACAGTGCAGTGAAGAGCTAGCTCCAATATACAGTATACCCAGCTGTTAACACTGTGTATGCACAAGAAATACTGGCCTAACCTTTGAAACACCACCAGAGTGGTACCTGTCCATAAAAAGGGACTAAAGTCAACAGCAAAAAAACTATGGACTGGTATTCCTACTCTCAATCCCATCGAAAATATTTGAAGACTTCTTAACTTCATGCATCAGCAACCATCTCAAGAAGCTGCAGCTGTTATCAAAAAGACAGTTTATTCTTTTGAAACGAAAGTCTGACTCAGATCTCCTTCCTCTCCTGTCCAGTGAGTGGAGTCGGAAGCTGGACACAACAACAAACGCGAGTGGTTTCACTTGACATAGCTGAAGCCTTTGATTCAATCTGGCATGTAGGGCTGATTGCCAGACACAAATCACTGGGATTTGATGGCAACCTACTGGCTATATTAGGTAGTTACATTGAAGCAAGAAGTTTGTTGGATCTAATACAAGGAGAGGATTCTGCAGCTTACCCTATCACTGCCAGAGTTACCCAAGGAAGCCTGTTAGGACCTCTACTGTGGAATATCTTTTTTTATGAAATTCTACAGCTAGCCCCTTTGGCTGTAGCCTATGCTGACGATCTGACCATCAGCAGGGAGGGACGAGAGGAGGCCACACTTCATCTCCAGAGGGACATCAGCATAATCTTTACATGGGGACAACTATCATATGTAAAGTTTGCAGGCTGAAAAAAGCCAATTACTAACAATAACAAGAATTAGGGATCTAGTAAATATCTCTACTCTAAAAATGGGTGGTGATGTTATAAAGGAAGTTGACCATATCTCAGTACTAGGGATAACCTTTGATAGATTTTTCAGATTAAAAAACATAAAAAACACAGCAAGAGTGGCAAGTATGAAACTATGCCACCTCAGAAGAATGTCTAGCCTACTTACTGCCGACAGTATTTTAATGCACAAATAAGGTTCTGCATGGAGTATGCCACTCTATCTTAGGCAGGAGCATCACAGACACACCTGGCAGTACTGGACAAGATTCAACGGAGAGCTCTGAGGTCGACAGCCGGACGCTGCCGGAGTTGAGGCAAATCAACAAGATGCTTCTCTCTACACCTTGCCTTGCAGCACAGGAGAATTGTTGGAGGCCTGACAGTGTCGTACTATGCGAATATGATGGAATTGGAGCACTTGCCACCATTATACCAACCACCACAAACTCCAGCCTACAACACTAGGGCATCTCCAACATCCATGGGAGCAGCTGTCATTGTGCCCTGACCACACACGACCCACTTCCAACGTTCACTCCCATATAAATACTCTTGTATGTGGAATAGCTTAAGCTGTAATGTTAATATTTTTTAACTTAGTAAATTGCAAACATTAAAAGAACAAATTCATGCAAATAATTGTAAATAGTTTGGAAAATGGAGAGTTCCTTGGGAACCGTATCTTCGGCAGGAATAGAAGAACAACAGATGCTATGAACAGTTCCATTCTTTATTTCCAAATGTTTCGACATCACACTGGTTTCATCTTCAGTGGTCTACAAATCATATAAATATAATTAAAATATGAACACTTAAAAGCATATTAAAAGTAATTAGAACATAAAAATATATGGGGCAGATTGATTTTGTTAAAACAAAGGAGGGATAATTTAAACAAAGTTAAGCGGGTGCGATGATACAGTGGAGTTAAGGGAGGGTTTTAATTTTAAATATAGAGGGATTCTAAAACTCAAATATCAACACGTTGACAGGAGTCCAAATTATTTAAATTATCTTTTCTCACACTAAAACCACAAGATATAGCATGTTCCCGTACAGCTGAGTAAAGGGGTTATCACACTTGGCTACTTTTTCGTGGTTTCTGGATCTTCGTTCATAGTTTAGACGGTAATACCATGGTTTCCCTATCACACATGCACCTAGATAATCCACGAAGATTTAATTATACGTACACTCTTTCGTTCTCACTTCGAAATTAATTGGTCTATTTCGGCCGTTTTAGCTTCCCGTCATGCTATTAATATATCTCAATCCTAATGATAAACCTGAGCATATATAAAAACCATGGTAAGTATGACTATATTGCTCGCTATTGCCTAAAACAAGCGACATGAATCCACGTCTGTCGGTAAAAGTGGAAGTCAGTGGAAGCAGCAGCACGCTCATGATTGGCTACTTTATCAGTACCCTGATAATTTATTAATTATCTGTATTGTTCCTTATGTATTCATTAAACTAGATATGTTTAAGTAATTTTAATGATTATTTAATAAATTACAGTGGTATCCGAATCTAAAGAGCTATTCAATATCACAGGAAACACAATAATAACGTATATATCATAAAGTAAACACAAGCGAGATAAATAAATGATAAACGCAAGAAGTAAGCAAGAGTGAAGGCTGACTGACCCGGGCCCACGCGGCTTAGCCAATCACAGGCCGTGCTTTATGTATTACATATTTAAAATAGGCAGTGACGGTATTTCTTCCATTGCTTGTCTTTACTGTATTACTGTATATGTACAATTTTCTGTGTTCCATGTGATATTTTATAGCTCCTAAGGTTCGAATATCACCTATCACATTATCATTAGATATATTAAAACTTATCTAGTTTAATATATGTGGAATATAATATAGATATACTGTATATATACTGTATATATATACATACAGAATGTATTTCCACAACATAGCCTACTAATTCACGCCCGAAAATTTCCGTGGATAGACGAATATCTCCCAAGTTGCTCAGGTAGCGTGGATTGTCGGCAAGATCACGGAAAATAGACGAGAAACCACGGAAATCGTGGAGACCACGGAAATATTGGCAAGTGTGATAACCCCTTAAGGAGGCGACTTGAGAGGCAGACCAGTTCTATTAGACTAACTTATGTGCTCGTCAATTCGAGTCTTTAAAGCTCGGTATGAGCTTCCAATATACCCTGCCTTGCAGCTAGGGCAAGTGAACTTGTAAGTAATTGACGAACAAATATCAGTGGGTAGTCGATCTTGAAATTTAAAAATTAACCAATTCTAAACGTATTCATATGGATGAAGCTGAATGTAATTTGCGGGTAAAATTTGATCAAATATCTTCTCAAATTACTGTATTTCCCTCAGATGAATGGAGTCAGGTTTTGTTCGCCCGAGGTATTAAAACTGTAACCTGAGTATAGTCTCCTATATTCTATTATTTCTAACCTGGCGAATTTACATTTCTTCTCTTTGATTTAGAGAACTGTAATTCGAGCTGTTTACCTGATGACATACTCGGATACCATAGTTTCTAGCCCACTCATAATAATTTGTGGACCCCCTATGTTCTTCTTTATGCATATATAACTATTTGTGGACCCCCTATGTTCTTCTTTATGCATATATAACTATTTGGATTGATTTTTGGACAGAACTTACTTTTCAATAAGCAGTGTATAAATATGTAGTTGATGTATAGAAAGTTATAGTCATATATTCGTTTCCAGAGATACACATCCATAATTAGAAAGTTCACTAATGTTTGTGAGTGGGTTAGAGATTATGGCATCCGAGTGTACTATGTAATATATTTCTTGTGTTTGTTATTGCAGCTGGAAGATGTTATTCGGAGACAGTATCATCGGTCAATTAACTCCATTTACAGTTGTCTAGCTTAGTTCTAAACAACCAAGTACAAATTCGCCCGGTTAAGAGAAAGAGAGAGAAATACATCGATATCTGATTGGGATGAATCGTCTTATTATAGTCAAACTAATGGGGTAAAAATTCTTAAAATATCTAAACTATCAGAGCGAAACAGGGGAAGCCCAAATAGACCCCCTCCGCCATCCCCACCGAACCAAGTAGAGTTAAAGTACCTTTTACCTGTTTAGACGAACTGCAGGGCCGGGAAGCTCACTATACTCTGTTTACTTTCTGCTGATGGTAAATTGTCAAATCTTCCTCTTGATTACTTAGCTACTACAATAATTTTGCCTTGAAATATGTCGTCAACTATGAAGACCTGGCATTTACAGTATATGATGCACAGATATACTAGTTTAATATATTTCCCTTAAGTATAGAGAAATTATCTACTAATGGATTAACTTTGCCGTCAGCTGGTAAAAAAACAGACTTTGGTCACTCCCCGGTAATATGTGTATTATTATCATCATCATCATCATCATAATCATCATTATTATTATTATTATTATTATTATTATCATTATTATTATTATTATTATTATTAGTAGTAGTAGTAGTATATGGTAGTCCTTTTCAGATTATAGTTTTTTAATAGTCCATAGAGGTCCTTCCTTCTTATCTTCATCTTAACAGGTCATCCTTATTTCCTTCTTTCCTTCCTTCCTTCCTTGCTTCTTTCCTGCCTTCATCCTTCCTTCCTTTCTTCTTTTCTCCTGTTGTTTCTTTCCATCTTCCTTCCTTCCTCCCTTCCTCCTTCTTTCTTTCATTACTGTTCTTCCACCCTGTCTTCCTTCCTCCCTTTCGTCTTTCTTGTTCTTCCTTTATTTCTTCATTCCGTTCTCCCGTTTCTCTTCTTTCTCTCCTTCCTTCCTGCTTTCCTTTCTTCCTCCCTTTTTTTATTTCTATTCATCTCTCCTTCCTTCCTTCCTTTCTTCTTCTTTTTTTGTCTTTCTTTCTTTTTTTCTTTTTTTCTTTCTTTTTCAAGTCTTCCTTCCATTCTTCCTGTTATACTCTATCTTATTTCGTCCTGGGTTCGAATCCACGGACTGCCACATGTGTTTATAATATTTCATTAATCGATTTTAGGAGTAGAGTTGGTTGTTGGATAGAACATAACAATTTAATTCCTTTCTTCGTTCCCGCTTTCACTCATTCTATCTAATTTCTCTATTTGTTTTCGTTCCACCCCTCTCCCTACCATTCATCATTATCTTTTATTCCTATCCCCTGCTTTATTGTGCAATTCCTCCTGTTCATTTCTCTCTCTCCTCATTGTCCTTCCCACTCCTCCTCCCACTCCCTTTCTCTCTCTCTTTCATTTTATTGTCTCGTCCCCTCTAATCTCTCATTCTCTCTCTCTCTCTCTCTCTCTCTCTCTCTCTCTCTCTCTCTCTCTCTCTCTCTCTCTCATGTAATTTAATAATAGATACATAATACAGATAGATATATATATATAATTCTATTAGCAGATGTATCGATAAACAAACAAGGAATTACTTGAATTAAATTTAGTCGGAGCTTCTCTAGCTCTTTATTCATTCTTTTATATATGTATATATATATATATATATATATATATATTGTAATGCCAACATTAAAATTAGCCTCAGCAACCACAACAGAAGGCTATAAAAGCCGCCATGACAGAGGCCTAGAGCACCAGCTACCAAAAAAACAAGATGCCTTCTACCACCAGCAGAGTCAGAAAAGGCCCTTCTAGCTCTCAACACCATTTACCAGGGCAACACAGACGAACGAAACACTATGACCAGCAACAAGCAAACATCATCGCTTGATATGCATTAGGCGAGGTGTGCAGATGTGTTCTTGGTGATTCCTATGATTTTATGTTTGTTTGTTGGCCTGGGTGCCTCTTTTTTCATTAATATATATATTTGTGTAAATTTTTTCTTCTCCTTTTTATAGTGGCAAAGTAGGTGTCTTTGCCCTTTGTATTTGCTAGATCTTTGCTTTCTGCCCTCTGGGATATCCCCCCACTGATCACTCTGGGCCTGAATTGACAGGGACGCAGATCCCCGAACAGAGAATTGAGAGGATTTAGCAAACTTTCATTTTCCCTCCCCTACCTTCCTCCCGTTTTTCTGGCGTCGGCGGTGCGGATCTCACTTCCCCCTTCTGGGGAAGTGGGATGGATGTCGATCCTCCTGCCCTTCCCCCCATCAGGGGAGGGGGATGGCCTTCCTCCCGACCTAAGATATATATATATATACTGTATATTATATATATATATATATATATATATATAGGCGAAGACCTGCAAGTGGTACAAGAAGGTTGTTTTCCACCTTGTAGTCATTGCAGTCTTGAATGCAAACAACCTGTGGATGATGTGTCAGGTAAAAGGTCTTCCATCAGAAAGTTCAGCAAGAAGGACATCCTGGGTATCCTTCGGGACTATGGGGTGGTTCAGGCTGCGCCCCGGACAAGAACTCCTGTGGATGACTCGCCTGACTTCTTGCAGGGCAGGAATTACATCAGTCGGCACTTCCTGTAGCAGATCCCGCCAGCGCCTGGAAGAGCTGGGGGGCAAGGTGGCGGACTCAGAAGAGGTGCTATGTCTGCAGCCACACGCGCCAATGAGTTCAACGCCTGAAGGATGTGGCCACAGAGTGTGCCGAGTGCAAGTTGCCTCTCTGCCTAGGATGTTTCAAGGACTTCCACACACTTGTCACCTACTGAGTTGACAATGGTAGTCTGACCAGTGTGCAGTGACTCTGTGTAAAGCAGGGAATTATCCTGCTTTATACCTTGGAGTATTAGGTTGTGTTTCCACTACACATAACGTAGTTACAAGTGAAAATGAGTTGATACGGGCTGTAGGAAATTCAGCTACCAAGGGATAGCTGTACATTTTTAGATAAGGTTGTCAATGCATAGCAATGACAACAATTGTATGTTAGTTGGATGTGTGAGGGATCTGCCTCATTTGTACCGGTAGGTCCTATGCAAATATCAGTATGCAAACAACCAAAAACAAAATCAGAGAGAGAGAGAGAATAGTAAACAACATTTATTTACCTTCATTTTAGACAATTATATGTTGGTTGGTTGTGAGAGGGATCTGCCTCATTTGTACAGGTAGGCCCTATACAAATATCAGTATGCAAATCAAAAATGCAAAGTCAGAGAGAGATAAAAATATGAAAACAATATTTGTGGCATTTCACCCGCGACATACTGTAGGGAGAGAGAGAGAGAGAGAGAGAGAGAGAGAGAAAACAAATATATATACATCCTACCATATAATTATATATATATATATATATATATATATATATATATATATATATATATATATATATATATATATATATTAGATGTGGCTGGGGGAAGTTCAGAGAACTGCTGCCAATTTTTACCTTGAAAAGAATGACTCTCCCCCTGAAGGGATAGGTGTATGCCTCATGTGTTAGAAGTGTAACGACGTATGCTTCAGAAACATGGGCCGTTAAAGTAGAGGATGTCAACAGAATGGAGCGTAATGAGATGAGAATGGTGAGATGGATGTGTGGGGCCAAACTGCAGGATAGAATAACTTATGATGAGCTGAGGAGACGCTTAGGTATAAAGAGTATTAGCGTGGAGATGCGTACAAGTAGACTGGGATGGTATGGGCATGTGGAGAAAATGAATGAACAAAATTGGGTAAAAAAAATGCAGGTCTGTGATTGTGGAGGATGCTGTACCAAGGGGTGGACCAAGGAAGACCTGGGATCGGACTGTATGTGCCGATCTCGAATCCAAAAACTTGACAAGTGAAGCAGCCCTCAACAGGGTTGCCTGAAACTCCGCCATTAGGACAAGAGACTGAAACTGCACTTATGTATGGAGCACTCAGTCTTAAAATGTTATGTATGTATGTATGTAATACCTTCTAATCGATGGAATAGGTTTTGTAGCCCTAGCTTGTACTCTTTCCAGTCGGTTTATATCTTTCCTGAGTGCTAGATACCAGAATTGAAGAGCATACTCCAGGAGAGGCCGTATCAGAGTGTTGTAAAGTGTGAGGACTATCTCCTTATTTCTATATTTATATTGCCTCTTCATATAGCTCAATAATAAAAGCGAGAGAGAGGATATGCAATGAGAGAGAGAGGGGGGGGGGGAGAGAAAGGGAGAGGGAGAAAGACTACAATGAGAAAGACAGATTATTGCAATGATTTACATTGATATACAAACCAAACAGACCTTGCAATCCAAGCGAGGTGGTTAAGGCTTCATTGTAATGCAGATAGCAGAGCCCCAAATAGAGAAAAGTGGAAGAAAATTATAGCACAGAAAAAGGCATAACATGAGTGACAGGAAGAAGGAGGGGGCGGGATCAGCATATCTTCTTGACCCCTCCTTCTTCTTAACCTACCTTTCTTTCTTCCTTCTTTCATCTTCGTTCTATTCCTATCACCCCCACAATGCAACATAATGGAGTTGGCCAGAAATTTGCTTATCTAAATGGCCATCTCGCAGCGGTGGCCATCTTGATCACACAAAAGGGGAGGGAGGGGGTGGCGTTAATGATGGTGGGGGGGGGCGGGGGGGGGGGGGGGGGGGGGGGCACATAAACTATTACCAGTGGGTAGAGTGATAGGTTCTGACTGGTACACTTTGTTCTTAGTGGGGGGGGGGGGGATCTGTTTTTTCTGGCCCCTATTCTCCATCACGTATAGCCCCAATATTTTTCAAATTTTAAGACGTTAGGCCCATTAGTTTGGCGATTTCAAGAGTTTTCGACCCATTTCTTTGTTAATAATTAGACCTTTTGTGCCAGTTAGATGTCAATTATTTTCTGGCGAGCGACAGCGAGCCTGTAATTATTGGAGGAACCGGCCTTCGGCTGGGACATTTTTTACCGAAAATTGTATACATTTGTCTTGAAGGGGTTTCTTGGGGAGGTTATTTTAAGTTTGATGGAGGTCTACGGAGGAAACTAAAATAAATAAGAAATAAATTAAAAATCGATCAAAAATAAACCCTTCTCCCATAAATAGTTGTGTTTTCTGGGAGGGAGGAGGAGACGAGAGGTTTATGACCACTGGTCTTACTCTTGTTGTTATCGTTGTTGCTCTTGTTTGTCTTCTTCTGTTTGTTGGACAGCATGAGCCGAAAGGGTTGTCAGGGGTAAGAGAGACTAGGAAGGGGGAAGGTTTGGAGCGGCTGGGTGGTTGACAGAGTTCGACGGAGGTCATCATTACTTTGCAACTCCTGATTATATACTAAACTGAAACTTTCGAAAGGTGTAATGAAGTTAATGGGTGTTATACTGTATTTTGATATCTATCTATCTAATTATCTATGTCCATCTAACTATTTCAATAAGTTATTAATTGAGATTATGTGTATAGTAATTACATAAACAATGCCTATGCACACATTTAAGAAGGCTATATCTTCTTCTGTCATTAGTATAATGTCTATTTTATATTCTTCTTCTTTTTTTTAAATATAACTAAGCAACTTTTTCTGACAGAATTATTTTTTTCCGTAATTCCAATTTAATTGCTAATGATATTCAAAAACTTCTGGGGTGTCAGGTTATCGGACAAAGACTTAGAGAGAGGACATTAACTGAGAGAGAGAGAGAGACAGACAGAGAGAGAGAGAGAGAGAGAGAGAGAGACTAAACAAGCATATCACTCTTCTTTCCATAACATAAACAAAACTAATTTGTCTCTCTCACTCTTTCAACTTTGGGGGAGGCACTTGTTACAAGCAGCTTTGATCTTGTATCTCCTTCATACACATACAAAAAAAACATATATAGTTATACAACAGTAGGTACCGTTAACTTATTTATTACAACATCGCTAAACAAGTTCATGTTATCTGTCCCAGATGGCTTCCTTTTCAGAGCCGCATGAGAAGTACGTTAACCAATTGGCACCCCGCTTGGTGAAACTCTTCAATAAATCACTAGAAACTGGAGGTACCCTAAGACTGTAATCTGTCAAATGTTACTCTGATCTTTAAGAAAGGAGATGGGTCCGAAGAATTAACAGCCAATTAGCTTGAGATCTATCACAGTGAAACTGTTAGAAGGGATACTAGTAGATAATACAGTTGATTACCTGGAGATTCAGAACTAGGCTATATTACAGGTGGCCAACATGGTTACAGGCTACATAATTTCAATGAAATGTTAAGTGATCATGACTAAAATAGAACCATAGATATATTTGACTTAGATTTATAAAAGTACTTTTAGCAAACTGATTCACTTTAGGCTAATATCAGATGTGAGTGCACTAGGTATCAATACAGAGGTAACTATTTGGATATATTGACAACAACGAGTTGTAATTAACTGAGTTTCTTCTGAATGGACTCCTGTCACTTCTGGAGTTCAACAGGGATATGGCCCGCTGTTCTGCTGAATGTGGTCTCTAAGTTTTCAAATTACACTAAGCTTGGAGTGAATGTGAAGGGTCCTAAGGGGGTTGAACAAATCAGCATGGATCTTAACACACTGGTTGAATGGTGTGAGACATGGAAGATGCCACTAAAGCTTGGGGAAGAACAAGGTGATGCACATTCCCCATGCAAATCCCAAATCACGTTATTTTACTATTGCATAAGAGTTTGAAAGTAGCTGACTTGGAAAAGGATTCTGGTGTTCTGATCAGTAGTGACCTAATGTTTTCCAAGCATTGCATTGAAGTAGAGAAGAAAGCCCAACAGTTATTAGGATATAATTATCAAGAAAGAGTTTCAATAATAAATTAGAGCTCTTGATCTCTTTTGGTTGGAAACACATCGACTACGAGGTCAACTCATATTTTAAATGAGTTTGACGATGTGGATTATAAGAATGTTTAGCCTGTGTATGAATACAACACGCAAACATGACTGAAAGTTGAATAGGCTCAACACTAGTTAATCTATAGTGATCTATTCTGCTTCGAACAATCTTCCATCACATGAAATAAATAGCTCTTCATTAGAGCAATTCGAGAAGGTAGTAGATAGCATTTTGCTCTGCCATGAATGTAGTGCAGCTTACAATATCTCCAAGATGGGTTTCCCCTTCTGGGAGCCGTAGTTTTAACAGGAATAAGATAAACTGTTTGTTCTTATGATCAATAAGGAACAGATTTATATATATAATAATAATATGCTGGTATTTTATTTGTTCGAGCGCCAATTCTCCAAGTGGATTCACGAGCGCTCACATTAACTTTTCCATTTAAAAAAAAAAAAAAAAAAAATGACAAATAAAAAAAACGTTAAAGCTTATAGTCATCAGTAACTCTATGCTCCCCAGTATCATAAGCCCTCGGAAATATGTGTGACTTCAGTTGTTTCTTAAAAGCGTCAACACAATTCAACTGCTTAAGTGACACTGGAAGTCGATTGAATAGACGTGGGGCAACGTAAGAAAAGGATCTAGCAGCAAAAGCGCGTTCCCCAATGGCTCTGGGCTCATAAAGGCGATATGGGTCATCACCACGACGCAAATTCACATTTGACTCATTATGTGTTGGAAATAGAAGATCTAACAAATACTCAGGCTCACCAAACCTCAGCACCTTAAATGTCAGTAAGCATATTTTAAAGTCTATTCTGGCCTTGATGGGAAGCCAGTGTAGATCTATTAGATAATATGTGGTGGGTGTTCTGGGTGGAAGTGCAAATATTATATATATATATATATATATATATATATATATATATATATTTTTTTTTTTTTTTTTTTTTTTTTTTTTTTTGTCTATGTGATTGAGGGAGGCAAAAGGCATAACTGCCTATAGCGAGTGCCTCCCCCATAGTTGAAAGAGTGACAGGGCCAAAATCAAGGGACGTTCGAGCCAAAATGCCTGGACACACGGAGTTTGAAGCAATTTAAGTCACAGGAAGAGGGAAAGACTGATTCTGGGAGAGAGTTCCAGAGCTCAGCTGTTGAGTAGAAGAAAGTTTGAGAGTAACGTTTCACTCTTGGGTTGGAGAGTTGCACAGAGTAGGGGTGGGATTGAGTTGCAAGGCGGGTACCACGTGCCCTACGTAAAGGAGGTGGTATGCACTGGGATTGCTCTGAGGAACACTGATTATTATAGTAGCGATAGAATAGCGAGAGAGATGCAACATTGCGGCGGAGAGGAGAGAGATTGCAGAGAGTTGGTGAGTGGACGGGAGTTAATGATACGAAAGGCCTTCCTTTCAACTTTGTCTAGGAGAGCGGTGTGAGAGGAACCTCCCCACACATGTGAACAATACTCAATACAAGGGCGCACTATGCCCCTGTACAGAGCAAGAAGCTGTGCAGGGGAAAAGAACCCTCTAAGGCGGTTGAGCACACCCAGCTTCTGGGAGGCTGCCTTAGCAAGACTGGTAATATGGTCCTTCCAAATGAGAGCAGAAGAAAAAGAGACACCAAGAATATTGAGAGAAGATGAAGGGTTGATTTTTGTATTGTTGAAGAATAAGGGATAGTCCGCTGGGAGATCCTGACAGGTAGATAGATGGAGAAATTGGGTTTTGGAAGCATTAAAGTTAACAAGGTTTTCTCTGCCCCAATTGGAAATAGCATTTAGATCAGAATTTAAGAGTTCTATGGCTTCATTACGTTTGTCGTTGAGGGATTGCTGGCTGGGACGTTCTGAAAAACTAATGGAGTAGTGTAAGGTTGAGTCGTCTGCGTATGAATGGATGGGAATTAAGGTACAGTTAAGGAGATAATTTCTAAAAATTAGAAAGAGAATAGGAGATAGGACAGAGCCCTGAGGAACACCAGAGTTTATAGGGTGAGGAAGTGAACAATGGCCGTCCACAACCGCGGCTATGGAACGGCCGGAAAGGAAATTAGAGACAAAGGCACAGATGGAGGGATAGAAACCGAAGGAGGGTTGTTTAGAAATTAAAGATTTATGCCAGACTCTATCGAAGGCTTTCGATATGTCTAGTGCAATAAAAAAAAGTTTCACCGAAGTCCCGAAAGGAGGATGACCAAGAGTTAGTAAGATATGAAAGAAGATCACCAGTAGAGTGACCCTTAAGGAAGCCATACTGGCGATCTGAGAGCAGATTATTAGAAGAGAAATGCTTAAGAAATTTGGAAGCAAGAATAGTTTCAAAAACTTTAGAAAGACAAGAGATGAGAGCAATTGGACGATAGTTGGAGGGTTGAGAGCGGTCACCCTTCTTTGGGACAGGTTGAATGTGAGCAAACTTCCAGCATGAAGGGAAGACGTTAGAGGATAGACAGAGACGAAAGAGTTTGCTTAGGCAGGGAGTCAGCACGGAAGCACAGTTTTTGAGAACAACAGGAGGAACACCGTCCGGACCGTACGCCTTATTAGTGTTAAGCCCAGAGAGGGTAGAAAGTACATCTTTAGAAGAGATTAGGATATTAGGCATAAGTAAGAGAGAGGAGGGCGGAGAGGGAGGAATAGCACTGGAATCATCCAAGGTGGAGTTTCTAGCAAAAGTTTGAGCGAAGAGTTTAGCTTTGTCAGAGGAAGAAGTGATGGTTGTGCCATCAGAGTGGGAAAGGGGAGGGAAAGACGAGGAAGAGAAATTGTTGGAAAGGTTTTTGGCTAGATGCCAGAAAGCTTGGGAAGAGCTAGAGTTGGATAGTTCAGTGCATTTATTATTGATGAAAGAGTGTTTGGCAAGTCGAAGAACAGATTTGGCTTGATTCCGGGCAGAAACATATGAAGAACGAGAGTCTTGAGTTTTAAGGCGTCGGTACCGTTTGAATGTTTCCTCCTTATTGCGGACAGCAGTAGAACAGGCGTGAGTAAACCAAGATTTTTTAGCATTAGTCTGAGAGAAAGAGAATGGAATGTATGCTTCCATGCCTGATAGGATTACCTCGGTAATGCGTTCAGCACTCTCCGAGGGTCCTCGGCCACGGAAGCAGAAATCATTCCATGGGAAATCAAAGAAATACTGCCGAAGAGCCTCCCAGTCGGCAGCGCCAAAGTGCCACAAGCGCCGCCGGCTAGGAGGATCGGGTGGCCGTACTGGAGAGATAGGACAGGTGACAGAGATAAGTTTATGGTCGGAGGATATATGTATATTTATATATATATATGTATATTGTTTTCTTTATTTATTTATATATTTATTTGGCCTACTCGAGACAGAGCCCGAAGAGGGACATCACAAAAAAAAAAAAAAATCCACACACATCTAGGTCGTACAGGATAAATACCCAGAGACCCAGGCCCATTTGGGGTCTACAGCAAGAATCCCAGGTCCCAGATCTCCCGGAGAGGCTCCGATTTCCCGCAGGCAGACATGCAGTGAAGCTCGACCACCACAAGTCCGCCCACCATACATCCAAGCGTACCCTTCATTTCTACCGGCTCCCCGGGTAAAGCGCCTGACGGACTATTATCTAGTCCAACTGGCGCCAGACCCCCTCTCCCAAACGACTGCGTTTATACTCATTCATTCACTAGCATTCTCCATTCATTCCTATTTATTACCACTTCTCTTGCCTAATCCATAGTCCTTCATCTATCTTCCAACGCTTGTTGTACACAGTTTCTCCATCTCAATGGAGGTTTTCCTACTCCTCTACCTCCCCTTGTATCTAACTCACATATTCTCTGTGTAAGCCTTTCATCTTCCATTTGGTCAACATGTCCATACCAGCTCAGCACCCTTCTGTCCACTTGGGCCGACAAATGTTTCTGCTGTCCCACTCTCCTACGTATCTTTTCATTCCTCAATCTGTCTCTACGAGTCACTCCATACATACTCCTCAAGCAGCTCATCTCCCTCACATCCAGCTTTCTTCTCTCCTTTTTCTTCAGAGTCCATGTTACAGCCCCATACATCACTGTTGGTACAAAAATTCTATGATACATTGCACTTTTAACTTTCATTCTGAGATTTCTCACCTTCCACATACTTCCCATTGCTCCAACAACTTTCCTTCCTTCACATACTCTCTTTATACCTCCATTTCCATACCTCGATCCCTGCATATTATTCCTCCTAGATATTTAAAACACTCCACTTTTTCCAGCATTTCCCCATCCAACCTCACCTCTAGATTCACCCTACGATCACCTCTATTACACACCATCACTTTACTTTTAGTAACGTTCACCCTCAGTTTCCTCCTCCCACAAACCACGCTAAACTCTTTGATTACTCGCCGCAGTTTCTCCTCAAAATCCGCCACCAACGCTGTGTCATCAGCAAACAGCAACTGATTCAACTTCTAATCTATACAAAAAAACACCTGCCTTATCTATGAGAATATCTGGTAGTATTCAGAAGAGTCTACAAACAAGATTGCACAAGTTTTACCCATAAATACATTTTAAATTAATTCACATACATTTATTTAAAATCAGCTCTTTCTTTCCATTCAAAGACTGAATGCCTATCTATTGTCTATAAATTCAGTTGCCCGAGTTGCCAAGCTGGGTATTTGAAGAGCACTTTCCGCTCCTTCAAAGTGATAATAGATGAGCATCTAGTCAATCGAGCAGGACAGGTCGGAGGTTCAAGTCTCCTCCTCATGCAGCTCTATAGGAACACGCTGAGTTGTGCAATACTCTCATATCAAAACATAACTTCAAAATATTGGACATTTTATCACTTAAGGACACTCGAATCCATACATATGAAACTTAACAAGCCCTAGTTTAATAATATGTTGTGTGCCTCCCCTCTTTACTTTCAATGGTGTACTGTATTACAAATCCTTCTATTATTGTTATTTGTTTTCTGTTGTTGCCATTTTAGATCAATGATGATGACATCCTTAACATGTCGAAGCGTCAGAAAATAAACATGTTGTTCTCTTTCTCTCTCGTTATCGTATTCCTGCCTCACAGTATATCTCTTTCCACCTTGACTATAAGAACACAGAATCTGCAGAAGGCGGTCCACACGAGGAAGATCCCTTGAATGGACTGCAATAACTATGAGATGCTAATTATTCCTTGTAACTTCCTATAACTCTTTCTCCTTCCTTCCTTCCTTCCTTTCTTCATTCCTTCATGCATTCATTTATTCCATCTCATTCTCAGTCTACCCTTCTTCCTCTTTTACTCGACCTATTAATTACAAGAATGGGACACAAATTTAATTAAGTGTCTTTGGTTCTAGTCGCCTCGGGGTTAAGAACTTCACAATTTTCAGTCATGGATGTCATTTGGATGATTGTTGTAATTTCGTAATAGATGCTTGGAGAGAGGGTGATAGTGATTACATCGTGCATTTACCGTCTCTGTCTGTTTATCAGTCTACATAGATTTATCTGTATTTATCATTCTGTGTCTATCGTTCTATCTCTGTTTTGTATATCTATGAATATATATTTTGCTTAAATGTTACTCTATCTATCTGTTTATCTTTATCTACCTATCTATCTAACTATTCTTTCATATTTCTATCTAGTTATTCATTCGGCTATCTAGCTATCCATTCAACTCTCTCTCTCTCTCTCTCTCTCTCTCTCTCTCTCTCTCTCTCTCTCTCTCTCTCTCTCTCTCTCTCTCTCTCTCTCTCTCTCTCTCTCTCTCTCTCTCTCTCTCTCTCCACTGCCCTCTTACACTAAGTCTCCTAATAAGAACATTTTAATTTATCACTAATTTGCACTGATCCCTATTGTGCCTTATTATTGAACTTACTTTTAATATTCTGGCTATTGTTGGCAGAGAGAGAATGATAGATGTATAGATAGATAATTTATGGGAAGATGGAAAGGATACATGATAAAGATGAAATATAGGATATATATATATATATATATATATATATATATATATATATATATATATATATATATATACAGGGTGTCCCAGGAGGAAGGAAAGGGCATAAGTTTGGGAAATAATAAAACAAGGTATTCTAAGCCTAAAATGTTCTATAACAAAAAGTCCACATCTCAACCATTAAAAAGATATTGAAGGTTTTATATAGTGTCCTCCCCCGCCTCACTGTAATGGACTCTTCCATGTCAGATAGTTTCCAACTGGTCCAAAGTGAGCTATTATATCTATAATCATTTTGAAACTTACAGAATTATAATATCTTTACAATAACATGGTAAAATAACTGCAGTTAGATGGAGGTGTGGTAGGTACTAGGACAGCTAGGCCACCCTTATGGGGAAATACTGAAGAAAATGCCATTTTCAACATGCAATATCTCTTTACTGGTTGAGATTTGGAATATTTCTTATAGAACATTTTAGGCTTAGAATATTTTGTTTTATCATTTCCCAAAGTTATGCCCTTTCCTCCTGGGACACCCTGTATATATATATATATAAAGTATTTACCGTATATATTTATATTATTTAATTCATATTGTTACCTTTTCTCTTTTTTTTTTTGAAGTGATAAAATTAAAAGCGTATGGATTACAAGGGGGCGTTTTAAGATGGATGGAAAATTGGCTCAGTGAAAGAAATCAAAGGGTAGTCATAAACGGTAAAGCTCGAAATGGGCCAATGTAACTAGCGGGTATCCTAGGGATCGGTTCTAATACCAGTTCTCTTCCTAGTTTATATAAATTACATAGATGAGGGCCTCACCTGTACAATCTCAAAGTTTGCAGACGATACAAAAATTGCAAATACTATACTCTCAAATGAAAATGTAGAAGATATGCAAAATAACATAGATAAGCTGTCAAGTTGGGCTCAAATTTGGCAAATTAGTTTTAATGCGGATAAATGTAAAGTACTCTATATTGGGACCCGAAATGAGAAAGCAAACTATTCAATGAATGGTACTCAGCTTAACCCCTACTGTACCAGAGGGTATTACTATAAATGTAACCTCCAGTACCAGGCATTGTGGCCAAAATGGCTTCAGAGTCGAGAGAGAGCAACCTCTCACCACGAAACTTGAACGAGTACATTCTGAGAAGTGTTGCCAAGGACTCAAAGCAGTGTTTACAAGTCATTGTGCCAGATACCGCTCGGTACAAGGACCGCATATTACAGAGGTCACAAATTGGATAGAAAGTTGGCTAACAGGTAGACAACAACGAGTGATAATCAATGATGTTTCTTCTGTGTGGACTCAATTCACTTCTTGAGATCTGTCCTTGGTCCACTTCTGTTTATGATATATATCAATGACATATACATTGGTCTGTTGAGTGTGGTCTCCAAGTCTGCAGATAACATGAAGCTTGGAATGAATGTGAAAGACTCCAAAAGAGTTGAACAGCTCAGGATGGTCCTCAACTGACTGGGTGAATGGTCGGAGACATGGCAGATGCCTCTAAACTTGGAAAAGTGCAAGATGATGCATATCGGCCAAGCAAACCCCAAGTCAGGCTATTCACTATTGGGAATGCCTCTAGAAGTGACTGACTTGGTAAAGGATTTGGGTCATTTGATTAGCAGTGACTTAAAGTTTTCCAAACAGTGTATTGAAGTAGAGAAGAAAGCTCAGAAATTATTGGGCTATATTAAGAGGCAATTTAAGTATAGAAATAAGGAAATAGTCCTCACACTCTCCAGCACTCTGATACGGCCTCTCCTGGAGTATGCTGTTCAATTCTGGTCTCCAGCACTCAGGAAAGATATAGAGCGACTGGAAAGAGTACAAGCTAGGGCTACAAATCTTATTCCATCAATTAGAAAACTGAGCTATGAGGACTGGTTGAGAGCTCTTGATCTCTCTCCGTTGGAGACACGCAGACTACGAGTTCAGCTCATTGAAGTTTTTAAAATACTTAATGGGTTTGACAATGTGGATTATAACAAAACAAATTTAGTCTCAATATGATTACAAAACGCAACCATGGCTGGAAATTAGAATTGAAAAGGTTCACACTAGTATTTGTGGAAACATTTTCACACGTATGATCTGTTGTACCTGGATCAAAGTTCCATCATAAGTTGTAAGCAGTTTTTCAGTTGAGCAGTTCAAGAAGAGAGTAAATAGTATTTTGCACACTTTGTAATGAGTGTAGTGCACTAAACAATCTCTCACCTTCCACTTCGAGTATCTCCCTGGAATGGGAAATACTCTCTTTCTCTCTCGAGGTGGTCGGACATAATGTCGGTAGAGACAGCAGAACCCCAAATATAGGAGAGAGAGAGAAGGAGAGAGACTCGAAAGTTACTACTCTACAGATCAGATCAGTTTCACCTTTGCATAAATCAGTCAGTGTCCAAACCAGACCTAATTAAACCCTCATCAATCAGATTAATGACGTATTTATAACCCACATATTCCTACACGACTTTAACACTATCTGCTCCGACGTTTTTGGGGCTATGATATTTCGAATATTTATTATTGAGGATTTTGCTTGATGTTGCCATTTTCGAACGATGTATGTTTAGTTAATCCCCTAGGCTGACAAAAACTCCTTCATAGATTTCCTTCAAACTACAAAATGCCCACCCAGACCCGCTTCAAGGAAAATTTGTTATTTATTTGGTAAAAAACTGTCCCGGCTGAAGATGGATTCCTTCTAAATAACAAACACGTTCTCGCTCGCCAAAAAAGCGAAACCTGAATGGGGTAAAGTGTCTTACTATCGTCCGTCATACTTATGAGGTGAAAAGTTAAATAATCTTCAAACTAATGGAGCAAAACAAGTGAGGTCCAAAAAGGTATATGGTAACATAAGTTACATAGTGATATAAGTTACATAGTGATGTAAGTTACATAGTGATATAAGTTACATAGTGATGTAAGTTACATAGTGATATAAGATACATAGTGATATAAGTTACATAGTGATATATAGTATGTTACATAGTGATATAAGTTACATAGTTGTATAAGTTACATAGTGATATAAGATTTTTTTTTATGTGTGTGAGGGAGACAAAAGGCAAAACTTCCTGTAGCGAGTGCCTCCCCCAGAGTTGAAAGAGTGACAGGGCCAAAATCAAGGGACGTTCGAGCCAAAATGCCGGGACACACAGAGTTTGAAACAATTTACAGAGGAAGAGGGAAAGACTGATTTTGGGAGAGAGTTCCAGAGCTCAGCTGTTCAATAGAAGAAAGACTGAGAATAACGTTTCACTCTTGGGTTGGAGAGTTGTGCAGAAAAGGAGTGGGATTGTGTTGCAAGATGGGTACTACGTGCTCTACGAAAAGGGGGAGGTATACACAGAGAGCTCTGAGGAACACTGATTATTGTAATAGCGGTAGAATAGTGAGATAGATGCACCATTGCGGAGGAGAGAGAGAGACTGCAGAGAATTGGTGAGTGGACGTGAGTTAATGAGACGGAAGGCTTTCTTTTCTACTTTGTCTAGATGGTGATGGGCTGGTCTGTCAGAGTGAGAGCTGAGCGATCTCTGCCATACCCATAGCTTACTCTGACTGTTCCTTTTACTTATATATTTTCTAGATCTCAAGTGACGGCGTCTCATCCGTGAATTGACCTCCCTACTGCCAACCTAGAGGTTGGCAGATTTGGAGGCAAAGCGTCACATTTTTCCTTTGCCCCTCAACTTTCCCTTCATAATTGCTGAGGGGCACAGGGCCTTGGGTGGGGCTTTGGATTCCCGGGCGTTTCCGCACCCTCCTCAGCACCCTGCCTTGGAGTGGCTTCGGTCACCCGGGCTTTATTAGTGGTAAGCAGGGAGGGTTTTGTGGGGGCGTTCGTTTATGGCCTTGGCCTTGCTCGGGACGGGCTGTTCGGCCAGACAGCCTGGGGAAGAACAACAACAACTTTGTCTAGAAGTGCTGTGTGAGAGGATACTCCCCATACGTGTAAACAATACTTAATACATGGGCGCACTGTGCCCACTGTACAGAGCAAGAAGCTGCGCAGAGATAAAAACAACCTGGAGGCGGTTGAACACACCCAGCTTCTGGGAGTCTATTTTAGCTAGAGTGGTAATATGATCTCTCCAAGAGAGATCAGAAGAAAAAGAGACACCAAGAATATTAAGAGAAGATGAAGGGTTAATTTGTATGTTGTTGAAGAGAGGTCATAGTTTTCTGGAAGGGGGCGACGAGTAGACAGATGTAGAAATTGAGTGTTTGAAGCATTGAAAGTAACAAGGTTTTCTCTGCCCCAGTTAGAGATAATAGAGAGATCAGAAAATAGGTGTTTTAAGGCCACCTTACGTGAGTTTTGGAGTTCCTGCTGTGAATGATTTTGTTGAAGTCTAGTGGAATAATGTAATGTAGAGTTGTCAGTATATGAGTGGATGGAGCTGGGGAGGTGCAGCCGAGGTCTTTAATGAATAATAATAAGAGAATTGGAAATAGGACAGAACCCTGAGGAACACCAGAGTTGATAGATTGAGGTAGTGAACAGTGGCCATCCACAACCGCAGCTATGGAATGGCCGGAAAGGAAATTAGAGACAAAGGCACAGATGGAGGGATAGAAACCGTAGGAGGGAAATTTGGAAATAAGGGATTTGTGCCAGACTCTATCGAAGGCCTTCGATATGTCTAGCTCAACAGAAAAAATCTCACCGAAGTCCTGAATGGAGGATGACGAATAGTTAGTAAGATAAGGAAGAAGATCACCAGTAGAGCAGCCCTTAAGGAAGCCATCCATACTGGCGGTCTGAGAGTTGGTTATGGGAAGATACATGCTTTAGAAGTTTTGAGGCAAGAATAGTTTCAAAAGCTTTAGAGATGCAAGAAATGAGAGCAATTGGACAATAGTTGGAGGGTTGAGAGCGGTCACCCTGCTTTGGGACAGGTTGAATGAGAGCATACTTCCAGCAAGAAGGAAAGACGTTAGAGGATAGACAGAGATGGAAGAGTTAGCCTAGGCAGGGAGTCAGCACGGAAGCACAGTTTTTAAGTACAATAGGAGGAACACCATCCGGTACACCTTCTTAGTATTAAACCCAGAGAGGGTGGTAAGTACATCCTTTGGAAGAGATCATGATGTTAGGCGTAAGTAGGGGAGAGGGGGGGTGGAGAGGGAGGAATAGCACCGGAATCATCCAAAGTGGAGTTTTTAACGATAGTATTAGCGAAGAATTCAGCTTTGTCAGAGGAAGAAGTGACGGTGGTTCTGTCAGATTGGAAAAGAGGAGGGAAAAACGAAGAAGAAAAATTGTTGGAGAGGTTTTTGGCTAGATGCCAGAAGGCTTGGGAAGAGCTAGAGTTGAATAGTTCAGTGTATTTATTATTGATGAAAGAATGTTTGGCGAGGTGGAAAACAGGTTTGGCTTGATTCCGGTCAGAAACGTAGGATGTATAGGATTCATTAGTTTGAAGGCGACAGTACGACAGTACCGCTTGAATGCTTCCTCCTTATTGCAGACAGCAGTAGAGCAAGCGTGAGTAAACAAAGATTTGTTTGCATTAGTCTGAGAGAAAACAAATTTAATGTATGCTTCCATGCCCGAGAGGATTACCTCGGTAATGCGTTCATAGTAATATAGTAATACTAGCAGGGGTACCCGGTGTTGCCCGGGTAATCACCATAATCACCATCACTACTACCACCACTACTACTACCATAATCACCATCATCAATCACTACTGCCACAATCATCACAATACTACTACTACCATAATCACCGGCCTTGACCTCCCTGTGCCTCATTAAACGGCGACCTCGATTTCGGCCGCTAAATGACCTCCGATTTTGGATCTGACGTCATCCGTACCCCCATTTTGGGGGGCTGCGAACAACTTTCGTTCCATACACCTTTTCGATCGGAGACGTCCTTCTGCCCCAAACGGCCATTTTGTTTTAAACCAAAAGCGATTTTTCCGATTTCGCGCCCATTTTCTCCGTCCCTTTCACCCTGGGGAATTCTATTTTTTCACTAAAACCTGCCTAGGGACCGCCTTACTATGCATACCAAGTATGAACGCTCTAGCTTAAAAAATGTGGCCATGCATAAAGAACAGACACACACACAGACAGACAGACAATCGAAAATATTATATAGATAAGTTACATAGTGATATAAGTTACATGGTGATATAAATTACATGGTGATATAAGTTACATTGTGATATATAGTAAGTTACATGGTGATATAAGTTACATAGAAATATGTTAACATATATTTGGAAATCATTTGCCATTATGATTATATTGGTATGTATTTATGTGTATATGAATGTACTCTATAGTACACTCATATACTCATATAAATAGGTAAAACCACATACTGTACATTTGTTATATATGGCAATTTTAACGATTTAAACATCAAAGACATCATCGACAACACTCATCTTTAGCAAATTGTCAACTTTCCAACACATCAAAATAATATCCTAGACCTAATCTTCAACGACCCTAGCCAGCACTATAAATCACTTCAACGTTAAGCACCCCTTGGCCGTACCCAGCACCTCACTGTGTTATGGCATCCTCTTTCAACACTTCCACCTTGTCATAATTTTAAGCTGATCAACGTTCGTCCCATCAAGAAATCAAGTGTCATTGCGTTTGGCCAACATATTAATAATTACCCATGGCTAGAAGTGTACCATGAACAGAGCATCATAAATAAGCTAAATAACTTTCTTAGTTGGGTAAATAGTTTAATTGACCATTACTTCCCCACGAAAAAAGTTTTAATTCAGTCTAATGGTCATCCTTGGATTACTCCCTATGTGAAAGAAATGTTATCTCTTCGTCAGAGTAATTTTAACAGTGGTAACATGGTCTAATTTAGATATTATAGGAATAAAGCAATTCGGGAAATAAAGAAATCTAAACAACAGTATTTCAACTCAAACGTGTCAGATTTGCGTACAACAAGGCCAAGTGAATGGTACATGGTAATTAGTAAGTTAACTGGAGACAACTCACAGCGTAAAATTTAATTTCTTATTGACAAAGACCCTAAGCAAGCTGCAAATATCATAAATTATAATATGCCAAAGTCTACCCCCCTTAGACCAGTCAAGATTACCTGAGTCTGTGCATCATTTACCACCTTTACCTTCTGTTGAGCCATAACAAATGTATGAAAAGCTGTGAGATAAATGTAAAAAAATCGGTAATCCCCTTTGACCCCTCACTTCGTATTATCAAATTATTTGCATATGAGTTTGCTTCTCCTATTGCCAGCATCACCTCAATTATGTGTCCAGTTCAGGGATCATGTCTCCCCTTTGGAAACGTGGCTTCATCACTCCCTTTCCCAATATTCTCAAACCCGAAACTTGTAATGATCTTCGACCAGTGACTGTAACATCAATTTGTGCACGTATTGCCGATAATTGTTTCGCATCTTGGGTGCGTGATGACACTCAGGTAAACCTTGATCCATATCAGATTGGTAACCGGAAAAAAACTTCTACCACCCATTATATTGTACTTAATTAATTTTCTTTATAAAACGACTGACATTAGGGGAGAATGTGCAGTTGTGTTTTGCATTGATTTTTCAAAAGCATTTGACCGAGTAGACTACACTATAGCAATGAGACATTTACTTCATAATGGCATGAGACCTGAATTAGTTCCTTGGATGTCTTCTTTCCTTTCATCTCGTGGTCAGGTTGTATGTTATGGTGGTGCTACCTCTGATGAGCGCACCATTAAATGTGGTGTTCCACAGGGTACCATACTCGAATATACAGTATAATAATCGTATAAATAGTGCCGGATTAGATGAAGATGTTCAGTGTAAATTCGTTGATGACATTACTTTTGCTTGTGCATATAACAGTACACATATACTAAAATGTCAGGAGCAAGCCGATAAGATCGATCATTGGTCTAACAAGAACAACATAAAAATAAATGGAAGTAAGTCGAAATTAATATTAGTGGACTTTCAGAAAATTATGACAAATGTAAATGCTGTTAGTTTAGGTAATGAATCTGTTCCATTTGTCAATAAGATCAAGATGTTGGGTGTTATTGTTTGAAGTAACCTTCAGTGGAAGGCGAACGCCAAGTACATTGTCTCGCGTGCAAGTAAGCGACTTTTTGCAGTTAGTAAACTGAAATTTGTTAAGGCTAATTTGTCTGATTTAAAGAATTGTTATTGTTTGTACATTTGACCTTTCCTTGAATATACACCGACAGTTTGTTGTTGGTCACTCACACACGCAGAAGTAATTTCTATTGAGAGAATACAAAGAAGATTATGTAGAATTTAATTAGGCCCTAGTTATATATAATTGCGAGTCTGATATGGAGTCATTAAATTTGGAATCATTAGAAGAAAGACGTAGACAGAAGTTTGAAGAGGACAGTCTTAAGTTATTGCACGATAAACAGCACAGAAATATACTTCCACCGGACAACACCAACACTTACACACACAAATTATGAGCAAGAAACTTTATAGTTGAAGAAAAATGTAACACCAAGGGATACCAAAACAGTGCCATTCCACAGATGACCAGGTATATAAACAATTGTTTGAGGAAGTAAGTAGTCAGTGATTTGAATGACAAAATATATTTTGCCATTACATGATCACTATACCGGTAAATGTTCTTAATATTTGTATTCTATATGTATTTGATGTGTATTGATGCTTTGTATGTATGTTTTACTCACTGTACATTTTCAGCTCTATGGTTGCAATTGTATAAATGACGTTAAATAAACCTGTTATTATTATTATTATTATCCCCTCCCTTGCTCTCTCTCTCTCTCTCTATCTATCTATCTATCTCTCTCTCGCTCTCGCTCTCGCTCTCTCTCTCTCTCTCTCTCTCTCTCTCTCTCTCTCTCTCTCTCTCTCTCTCTATCTATTTCTCTCTCTCTCTCTCTCTCTCTCTCCACCCAATCCCACACTCAATTTAATTTCCATTCACCACCAACAATGCAGTAGTGGCCCCCTAAGAATTCCACAGAAATTGGGCACAAGAAAATTCCTATATTGAAACGGGTGTACTAAATGTCTCGCAAAAGGATATAGGTTGTATGTGTATGTGTGAGAGAGAGAGAGAGAGAGAGAGACAAAGATGGAAGCTACACAGAGTTATATATAATACGTAATATCAAATATCTTACAAGGTGGGGTTTTTTTTTATATGTGGATGAGGGAGACAAAGGGAAAAACTGCTTGTGACGAGTGCCTCCAAGAGTTGAAAGAGTGACAGGGCCAAGATCAAGGAATGTTGGAGCCAAAATATGCCTGGACACATGAAGTTTGCAGCAATTTAAGTAATAGGATGAGGGAAAGATGGATTCAGAGAGAGAGTTCCAGAGCTCAGCTGTTGAATAGAATGCTGGCTATGTCCCAGAAAAACTTTTCAACCTAAGCGGGGATTGAACGCGAGACTGCAGGATGGAAAGCAGAAACGCTATCAACTGAGCCATTGTCTACAAATGTTATGCCATGTTTCTTGCTGCATAGGGAATTTTTCACACATTGTCCATGCTATGCTATTCTTTCTCTATTTCGATTAGATTAGGTAGATAAGCTACAAGCGGCCTCGTAAGGATCAGTATATCTGTTGTTGCTTGTTTTCTTGTATACTCCTTTACCACCACCACTATCACTACCTTTAACACCACCGCCACTACCACCATCATCTCCACTACAACTACCACCGTCACAATCACCACCACCACTACCACTAACACCACCACCACCACCATCACCTTCACTACAACTGACACCATCATCACCATCACCACCACCCCTACCTTTAACACCACCACCAATACCACCATCACTACCACCATCACCTCCACTACAACTGCCACCATCACCACCACCACTACCACCATCACCTCCACTACAACTGCCACCACCACCACCACCTTAAGCCCAGTCTCTCCACATTATACACAATGATAAATGCAAGTTCTGCATAAATCTTTGGTTGAATATACATGTCTATGTTAAGGAACGTATTCAGATATTTCGACGTGGTTTTAATGACGATGCATTGTGTATACTGTATGTCTTCATTTACTTATATTATGTCTGTCTGTCTGTCTGTCTGTATCATTGTCTGTGTGTTTGTTTGTCTGTCTGTATCATTGTCTGTATGTGTGCTTCTAGGATACCGGCCAGAATAGTATTGTTCTTGGGAGCATAAACGTATCCGTATGAGCGTGCAGTCCTATATGAGCTGGGAGACTAAAACTTAAACAGATACATGGGCTTCGGTGTATAAGGTTTATTTATAATGTATACAAATTGTGGTTGCAATCAACATGCATAAATGAATAAGTGGAGTGCATAAATAATGTAAATGAAAGTTGAGAATGGTTGATTAAATGGTAATCAATATACAATATATAGAAGTGAGTCTTTGGTAAGAGGTGAATTACAATATTTAAATATAATTATAAGATGAAATAGAACCCGGGAGAAGAATGTGTGTTTTTTTATTGTGAATGAAGGCCAAGTATGAATTTAAAGTAAGGTATATAAGTGAGTGTTGAAATGGAAAGTAAAAGAGGACCCAAAGATACTTATAAATGGAGGATTTTATTAACTTCTTTGAATCTCATAAACAACTAAGATAGTGAGTGATGTTATTTGGAGGGTTTTAATATTAAGTAGAGACTCTGACAGACAGAAAATTTCACTCATTGTACGGTCGCGCTAATAAGTCATGCCCCAGCTGTCATTACGTTTGGCTTGCTCTGTGCTGTATTAATGTCTGTCAGATGTTGAATAGGGCGGGTAAGTGTAAGAACATGTTTGTATATCACACTCGAAATGAAGAAATCAAGTTTAGATATTGCGGATACCAATTATTGATCAAAACATACTTGGTGCCGAGATATCACTTATTAGCGCGACTGTACAATGCATATTTATCGGACGTTTTCTGAGTAGTATCAGGGAGATTGATGTCATGTTTCGTTGTCTTCTTTTTATCTTTGGGTGTCTTTACAGGGAACCTCTGCTTGCTGTACTTCTCCTTCTTCTTCTTCTTCTTCTGTTCTTCATGGTTACGTTTCTTGGGATTCATTGTGCAGAGGTAACCGAACACAATCTAAGAGCAAGGGTTGCTGAACTCTCGCTTAAGGGTTGCTGAGTGAGGTTGTGGCTACACAGACATATCTACCAGTTAGTCTACCAGAGTCTTCAATCAACCAAGTACCCTACCTATCTACCTATTTACATACCAAGAAACCCCTATTAACACTAATGATGTCCCCAATAAGGAGGAAGCATACAGTTCTTTTTCTAATATTCATTAATGATCTTCTCAACTGTACCTCTAATCCTATCCACTCATATGCTGATGACTCTACCTTACACTATTCAGCTAGTTTTCAACAACGACCCGACATGCAGTCACTCCAAAATGCATGTGAAAAACTATCTCCAATTGGGGCAGAGAAATTCTTGTTACTTTCAATGCCTCCAAAACCCATGTTCTCCTTCTATCTATCCGTCACCATCTTCCACACGACTTTCCCTTATTCTTCAACAGTACACAAATCAACCCTTCATTTTCTCTCAGTATTCTTGGTATTTCTTTTTCTCCTGACCTTTTTTGGAAAGATTAGCTTACCAGAAGTTAGGTGTACTCAACCGTCTCCGTGGGTTCTTAACTCCCACACAGCTTCTTGTTCTGTATAGGGGCACACTGCACCCATGTATCGAGTATTGTTCGCATGTGTGAGGAGGTTCCACCCATACCGCACTTCTTGAAAGGATAGAGTCTAAAGCATTTAGTCTCATTAAATCACTTCCTCTTACTAATTCCCTACAATCTCTCTCTACACGCCGCATTGCTCACTCCTCTACTGCTATCACAATGAACAGTGTTCTTCAGAGCTTTCTCAGTGTATACCTCCTTCCTTACGGAAAGTGGGGAGCACCCGCCTTTCAACATTCCCACCTCTATTCTGTCCAACTCGCTAACCCAAGAGTGAACTGATTTTTTCAGTATTTCTTCTACTTCACAAGTAAGCTTTTGAACTCTCTCCCTCAACTTTGCTTTCCCTCATCCTATAACTTAACTGCTTCAAGCTCCGTGTGTCCAGGCATATTGACTCGCATACCTTGAATTTGGCTCGCTATCACTCTTTCCACTTCAGTTAGAGGAAAAGCCGCGAATGTTAAAAACTTGATAGTAAGAGTGACAGGCCGTGGAGCATTTTGATGGGCTGACTGGCGAAGGGCGGTTGACTATGGAGGAATTTATGTGCCCCCGCCCCCCCCCCCCCCTTGTTTTCCGACGTAACACTAACACGAACGTTTACCACCATTGCTTTTTGAGAGATTAAGACGCTCCCCCATTAGTTTGGCGATTTTAAGAGCTGTCGTCCCATTTCAGTCAGTTTTAAGACCTTTCGTGCCATTTAGGTGTCGATTTTGTCCTGGTGAGCGATAGCGAGCCTGTAAATTAAGAGGAACCGGCCTTCGGCCGGGACATTTTTCTACCGAAGAATGTACACATTTATCTTGTATTTTTGTTTTATCTTGATGGAGGTCTAGGGAACAAACTAAAAACCTCCCCTTAATGACCGCGACTGTACATGCACAAATACAAAACAAACCACTAAAAAACTGGTGCGTATAATCTGTGTATGATAATGGTTATTGTTATGCCAGGGTTTTTACCGGGATTGTATTGGACAATGGCAGGTTCTTACTGGACTGGAGAAGTTAAAGCCAAACTACACATGCACAAAAGTCGTAAAGGGTAAATATAATACTGAATACACACATGAATTTCCTTCTAATGATCACTTAAATACACAACACAAATAATTCACCTTACACTGATACATAGAATAATTCACGATATAATATGCCAAGCACGGACGAGGATCCACGACGGACCTATTGAATTCACTTAGCCCTCTTATTCTATCACTTGCATAGATTATAGAGATACACTTGTTTCGCACTGGTGTAGGAATATATATAACTCCTTCTGCACTCCTATTCTAAAACTGTGTAGATCTGAAGCTGCGGGCACTGGCGGATGAAGTGTGAGCTGCTGAGTCCTTTCTCTTGGTTCCGTCGAACCGCTTAGGTGGTCCTGCCGTGTGGTTAATGGGGTAGGGATGCAGATGGTCTAGTTGGTTTTGGATCTTAAATGGTAGTTCCTCATGTCATGACATAGGGTGCATACCATCGGACGAACGCGAGCATGAACTAGAACATGTCTTAAGTTATGACTGCTCGACTATCCTGACATTTATACTAGTCGGTGATGAAGTTCCGTTCCGGTACTCTTGATGTAAGGTCTTTAATACAAAGTCGCTAGTGTCATGACAGAGCAACGAGGTATCGGGCTAACGTGAGGAATAAGTAAGATCATGACCTTACTAGTTCGCTCAATCTGCCTCTGACCGTTGTAAGAGTGTTCAAAGAACCCAGGGGTCGGTTAATTAGTCCTTTACCATGGTGTTGGACAGATGCAGTATGGACTTCTTTGTGCTAAGTGCCGTTACTTGGACGGTATCTCGCAAAGCCCGAACTAGTATAGTTGTCTTGCCATGGCAAAGACTTCTTTAATAGTTTTGTAGAGTGCTGGATTGATCCTGGAAGTCAGTTTGTGGCATGCCCTTCAGTGCTACTTTCAGTGTCAAACTTGCAGCCTAAAAGAGATCCTAATGTGTTTACTATACCGTGGCATTTAAGAACAAAAGTTCACTAGTAGAGAAAATAACTCTCAGACCATAAAGAACTCAGCCATGGCATGAATACTTTAATGAATGGGAGGGTAATTCTAAGGCTAAAAAATCTTACATGTAAGGTATTATGAGCTGTTGAATTGCTGACTCTACCTGGTTCTCGTCGAGATGGTCATGACGTTGGCTGCTATGTCCCAGGGCTGGTACTTGGAGGTCAGAAGGTCACAGGTGCAGGGGGGGCCGTTCAGGGGGACTAGATAGCTCCCCTCGAAATCCCTGCGCTGGTGGTCGGACAGCTGCGCGGTAGAGCTGCGCATCTGAAGAGGTGAGATTTGCGTCTGCTGTTCTTCGATTGTTTGGCGGTATCGTATTTTCTTCTTCTGTTCTCCTGTATTGTTGATGGTGATGCTGATTGTTTTTCCGGGGGTGGGTGGTAGAGTGGGGTTGATGGTGGCAATTCTGGCTTCCCGATTGTTGGTGTGGAGTTGGGTCTTTTCTCCATGGTTTCCCCTTATGTCTCTAGGCTTCGTTTTCTATTTCGGCTGTTTTGTTGTGGCATGGTGGTTATCTGAATTTCGGGTATTTTAGTTATGTATTAATATTTTGTTCTATGTTTATGAAGGAGACAAAAGGAAAGCTGCCTGTGACAAGTGCTCCCCCCCCCCCCCCCCTCTCAAAGTTGAAAGAGCCAAATTCCAATGTTTGTGCATATAATTAGGAATATTACCATTAGCGTTTGTAATAGTACCTCGTTCTTGGATCTCTTATTGTCGCGTTAACACTATCTCATGCGACATCTTTGGGGTTATTGGGATATTTTGTTAACTTTTGTCAAGGGTTTTGAATGTTGTTACCATGTTCGAGCAATGTATTTTTATTGGGTTCCCTACTCTAAGCAAGTTCTTCCTTTTGCCTCCCTCAATCACATAGAAAAAAAAAAAAAAAAAAATGCTTCCCCAGACCCCTTTCAATCAAAAAAAAAAATCCCCCTCGATCCCCTTCAAACTAAATAGATGCTCTACATATTTCGATAGAAAAATGTCCTGGCCGAAGGCCGGTCCTCATATAGCGCATGCTCGTTATCGTTCGAGAAAAATATTTTGACACCTGAATGGGGTGATGTGTATCGCCAAACACCTGAATGGGGTGATGTGTATCGCCAAACACCTGAATGGGGTGATGTGTATCGCCAAACAATGGGGTGATGTGTATCGCCAAAAAATGGGGTGATGTGTATCGCCAAACAATGGGGTGATGTGTATCGCCAAACAAATAAGTTGAAAGATCTTAAAATCTCCAAACTAATGAAGTTAAACAGATAGAGTTAATGATTACTGTTACAAGGTGTACGGGTTTATTGCAGTGTGTGTGTGTGGTCTATTATGTACACAGAAAGGTTTAAACACTGTATGCTAATTTCACAACTTGCCAGGTTCTACCTATAAGGCAGTTGGAGTAGTACACATAGATATTTAACAACAGATACAACAATTAAATTAGTTTGTGATGAATAGAAGGGTTACATTTTAGTTTATATAGTTATGTACAGGGTGTCCCAAAATAGATGTGCCAAACTTCAGTATTAGGTTAAAACAAAATATATTCTAAGCATAAAATGTTCTATAAGCAAAAATCCCAATTTTCCTCGTTACAGAGATATTGCCTGTTGTAAATAGCATTTTCCTAAGTATTTCCCCATAAAGATGGCCTAGCTGTCCTAGAGCTTTCCACACCCTCGTCTAACTGCAATTATTGTATCATGTTATTATCGAGATATAATAATTCTGTAAGTTACAAAATGATTATACACATATTAGCTCACTTTGGACTTGCTGGAAACTATTTGACATGAAAGAGTCCATTATAGCAATGCAGGGGATAACACTATATAAAACCTTCAATACCTATTTAAAGGTTCAGATTCAGAATTTATGTTATAGAACATTTTATGCTTAGAATCATCTGTATACTCATATCCTGAAGTTTGGCATGTCTATTTTGGGACACCCTGTTTGTACAAGCCTACAACCGAATGTTAGTTGATAATTCTGCTTAAGGGGGGTGACCTGCTTTGTTCTCTTCTTTTCTCTCTTTCTCTGGCTTGTATCCATTTGGCCCCATTCAGCCTACTGTTTTAAGACGTTCATCCCCATCCCGGTGTCATTTTTATACTGGTGAGCGGTAGCGAGCCATCATATGTTTTTAAAAAAATTGACAGCAGGCTAAATTTGTACATTTTTCGATAGAAAAATTTCTCCGGCGAAGCCGGATTTCTTCATATAATGCTGGCTCGCTATCGCTCGCCAGGAAGAAATCGACACCCAGATGGGGATAAACGTCTTAAAATAGTTGGCAGAATGGGGCCGAATGGATACAGGCAAGAGAAAGAGAGAAAAGGAGATAAATCAGACAAAGCAGGTCACCCCCTTAATATTAATGTTTACAGCCCCAACTTCCTTATAGCCTGAAACTCGCAAGTGGTGAATTGTGTGTTACTAGTCCCAACACCAACATGAAGGAGGTGAGAATATCGGGTAAAGCACGTCACTATAGTATATCTGTGACTCGGAAATCCATACCCCGATAAATACACCGCTATTACTGCTAGTGAGATAAATACACCGCTATTACTGCTAGTGAGATAAATACACCGCTATTACTGCTAGTGAGATAAATACACCGCTATTACTGCTAGTGAGATAAATACACCGCTATTACTGCTAGTGAGATAAATACACCGCTATTACTGCTAACTGCTAGTGAGATAAATACACCGCTATTACTGCTTACACCGCTATTACTGCTAGTGAGATAAATACAACCGCTATTACTGCTAGTGAGATAAATACACCGCTATTACTGCTAGTGAGATAAATACACCGCTATTACTGCTAGTGAGATAAATACACCGCTATTACTGCTAGTGAGATAAATACACCGCTATTACTGCTAGTGAGATAATGTAGTATACGCTGTGTGTGGATGTTAATGTGTGTACATTCTCCCTCGCCAAAAATAACTACAGTCAATAAGGCCCCTTTGTATTTGTCCTGCCCCTTTCTTGGTAAGCAAAGCTTTGCACTAAAACAGTCTTCAAAGACTGATCTCTGAGTTCTTTCCTCATATTTCATTAAGGGTAATATTCAAGCCTCAAATTACAATATCCCAGCTGTTCAAAGTTAAGGATCGTATCCCTTGTGTTCTACAATCCTCAGTTGTATATAAGTACAAGTGTAGTAGCTGTAATGCTACGTATATTGGTCAAACCAAACGCCAACTTTCAACGAGGATCTCGGAACACAAGGGTCGATCTTACCGTACCAATTTCCCTTTGTCAAAGCCATCATATTCTGCTGTCCGAAACCACAGCGAAACATCAGATCATACTATAAATAGCCAGGATTTTACCATATTGTTCACTGCAACAGATGACATGACACGTGTGACAGCTGAGTCCCTCCTCACCCACCACCTCCGCCCGTTTCTAGGCACCCACGAGACCTCCACGCCCCTCCTCTGCTTTTAGTGTCCTGTGCTGGTACGTGTAGGCATAATGTTTAAATAGATATATGTGCCCATTTGTACTCCTGTTTCCTTATTTTAGTCGACCCCGCCCCTTTCACTCCTTGACTTTTAAATTCGCCACCCTCATCTATCTTTATTTTGCCTAACATTAATTATTATTGTTTACATTATTCTCACTCTTGTATTCCTTTTTCACTTATCAAATCTCTACTTTCAATGTCTTAATGTAATGAACATTAGCTATATTTTCGTTAATTTTATCTTTTGAATACATTTTCAATTTTAACATGTGATGATTTTATGATATTCACGATAGGTTTTATTCTTTCTCTTTTTTAGGCTTGATAATGACACAAGATTAGTGTTGAAACGTTGCCAATAAACAAATATGTTCCTGTTCGCTTTGGTCTTCATATTCCTTATTCGTCTTCGATTCCCAGTAGGCGAATCAATTGCTTCCATTATATATACAGTATATAATTATATATATATATATGAAGGTGTGTGTGTGTGTGTGTGTGTGTGTGTGTGTGTGTGTGTGTGTGTGTGTGTGTGTGTGTGTGTGTGTGTGTGTGTGTGTGTGTGTGTGTGTGTGTGTGTGTGTGTGTGTGTGTGTGTGTGTGTGTGTGTGTGTGTGTGTGTGTGTGTGTGTCCTTCCCTTTGTTCTCATGATGTTATGGATTACACACTCACGCATCCTACTTACAGACCAAGATACGCACACTTACACACACACACACCCACACAAAGACTCATATGCAGACACAAACACACACATACGTAAAGTCGCGGTCAGGAATTCGTAGAGCAATTTCTATTAAACGATATAGACACGGAGATGCTGTGTTTTGACTTGATGTGATGGGCCTCTAAGGTCGAATCAATGTGTTATATTAGTTATAAGCGGAATGGTATAGATCCCCCGCACACCCGAACAATGTTACTTCTCTTATCTGTTGCTCTGTCTGTCTGTCTGTTTGTCTGTCTGTCTGTCTGTCTAATAGCTCCTCCTAGGATTATCTATAGATGCTTATGAAAATAATATGTATGATTTTAGACAGTCCGTGCGGACGTCAGACAAAAATAGATAAAAGACAAATTTTAAGCTTTTTAACTACTAATATAAATGTAACCAGCTTCACAATATTCGATGCTATATACATGATACATGATACTGACTAATTTTGACCTAATTATCAATAAAGTTAGGGTCAAAGGTCAAGGTCAAAGTTCTAAATCAGATTTGCTATAATTACTCCTAAACTACCATAGTTACTGTTATATCTAAAATGCCTATGCAGTGATAGGAAACAAAAATATAATATATTACAAAAAGGTCAAGATCACAGGTCAATATTTTAACTTGTTTATGGATTAACCAAGTTTCACCAAAATTTGTTGAAATAGTTAACCTTGACATAAAAATGATAATCGTAAATTATTAGACACATATCATAGAGGTCAACATAAAGGTCTAAGGCCAATTCCAATTATGGTATAGTTTCTCCTCAACTAATTCATAATTTTTCATCAAACTATACACTCATACTTGATTTGCTAATGAAATAATACAACAATGAACACTTTTCTTTCTCAAAGGTCAAGGTTAAAGGTCAAGGTCAAATATCAATAATTTAATTTGGTGGTAATAATATTTGAATTTCACCACTCGCTTTGCTTGATGCATTTTATATCTAAGTTGTATTAAACAACTAACACAGACACAGATTTGAAAGTTTAACGTCAAAGGTCAAGGTTAAAGGTCAACGTCGGATATTTTATAATTCCTCCTAAACTAACGTATTGTATAGATTTTCAACAAAAGTTACATATACTGAATATCTAAAATGCTTATACAAAGGTCAGGGAGCAAAAACATATAATATCACTAACAGGTCAAGGTCACATGTCAAGGTTAGATTTTAAGATCAATATATTATCTTATTTGCGGTTTAGTCAAATTTCGCCAAATTTACTGAAACAGTTGACTTTGACATATCAATTATTATCGCAAATGATTAGACATATCATAAAGGTGAAGACAAAGGTCAAAGGGCAATTTACAATATCAAATAATTATCAGATCAACACTACAGATGCCAAAGTCAAAGAAAAGATCAACATCGGATATATAACTACTTCACCTAAACTGATGAACCCTCACCATATGTCGATGATATTTATTTATTTGTTCTTTCCTATGTGGATGAGGTAGACAAAAAGGCAAAACTGCCTGTGACGAGTGCCTCCCCCAGAGTTGAAAGAGTGACAAGGCCTAAATCAAGGAATGTTCGAGCCAAAATGTCTGGACACACGGAGTTTGAAGCAATTTAAGTCATAGGATGAAGGAAAGATGGATTCAGGGAGAGAGTTCTAGAGCTTAGCTGTTAAATAGAAGAAAGATTGGGAGTATCATTTCACTCTAGAGTTGGAGACTTGTACAGAGTAGGGGTGGAATTGTGTTGCAAGATAAGTACTACCTTACCCTATGTAGAGAAGGTGGTATACACTGAGAAAGCTCTGAAAAACACTGATTATTGTAGTAGCAATAGAATAGCGAGAGAGATGCAACATTGCGGCGAAGAGAGAGAGATTGCAGAGAGTCAGTGAGTGGACAGGAGTTAATGATATGAAAGGCTTTCCTTTCTGCTTTGTCTAGAAGTGTTGTGTGAGAGGATCCTCCCCACATATGTGAACAATACTCAATACAAGGACACATTGTACACAGACACAGCGTACAGAGTAAGAAGATGTACAGGGGTAAAGAACCCCTTGAGGTGGTTGAGCACACCCAGATTTTGGGAGGTCGTTTTAGCAAGAGTGGTACAAAGGAGTACAAAGGAAATCAAGTAACAACAGATCTAGTGACCCTTCTAGGCTGCTTGTCCTCCAAAACACTGAGGATCAGGTGTCCAAACAGTGGTTTAGAGTGGGTAAGGGAACATTGGAAAGGGAACTACTTCCCTGGAACTAATGTCCGTGGCAGGATTAGGAAGTTAAAGTTAACTTTAAAGTTAAAGTTAACTTCCTAGGAAGTTAGGAAGTTAGACAGATGGGTTAGTAACTGAGGGGGGGATAAAATAAAGTTATTCATTTACAAAAGCAGTCAGTCGCGGGTTTGATGCGAGATATTTGTCTAAGCGGAGTTTAAATGAATCAACGGTGCTGCAGTCTATAACGTCTCGGGAAGCCCATTCCACAATTTGACAACTCGATTGAAGAAGAAATTCTTAGATTCGTGTGAGTTAAAAGATTTGCCAATAATTTTGCAACCGTTTCCCCACGTGTAAGTAGATTGGTCGATAGTGAAGTACTTACTACAGTTCATATTGTCGATGCCTTTGATGATTTTGAACACTTGAATTAAGTCACCTCTTAACCCTCCCGCATCTATAGGATGCGATCGCATCGTAACGCCACCCCTCGAAGAGTGCTCGTATGACGCAATCGCGTCATAATGCCACCTGTAAGTTAGAAATATTCGCCAAAAATAAGTTTATGACTCGATTTTCACGCAATTTGGACTGGTAAGTTAGGCATTAGTAAGTTACAAAAGGAAGTATCTAGCAATCCCATAGCGTCCCTCTCTGAGGAGCCCGGGCCTTTGTAAAGTCAGTAGTTTCTCGGCCCCCAGACTGTGAGGCAGGGTCCCGGCCCTTTAAATTCTGGGCTCCCTCCCTCTGGCCCACCATGCCTAGCTATAGGCAGGCAATTATGGATTATTTCATCTACCCAGTGAAAGTGTTTAGTGAATAATTCGAACTATATATGTATATAAGATGTTACTTGTGACTTTTGGTGACTGAGGGGAGTGAATCTATGTTACCCCTTGAGTATTGATGCAGTTTTGTCTAGGTATCATTGATGACTTTACACTATTTTTTGCTTGAAGGACAAATATATTTATCAATAAATACTGCCTACAAAATAAATACATCATAATCACGAAGATGTCACAGGAATGCTTACAGGAAGTATGGGAAGTACTCTATGGAATTTTAGTTATATTACAGTATATATATTATTTTATATATTATTTTATATATATATATATTATATATAGCCTATATACAGTATATAACAGCCCCAAGGTCACGAGCAAGCCCAAGGCCCATAATCAAGTATTTATATTATTATTATATTTTGTATTTTATTTAAATATATATTTATTTTATTTATTATTGTTTTTATTTATTTTATTTTATTTATTTCATTTTATTTATGTTTATTTTATTTATTTTATATTTATATACTGTACATACCGTATATATTTTTGTTTTGTTATTCCTGTTCCCCAGGGTGTCTAGTGGATCAGCACCAAGGTCCCGAGCAAGCCCAAGGCCCATAATCGAGTATTTATATTATTATTATTTTGTATTTTATTTATTTTATTTATATATTATATATATATATATATATATATATATATATATATATATATATATATATATATACCCGGTATATATATATATTTTTTTTTTCTTTTTTATTCCTGTTCCCCAGGGTGTCTAGCGGATCAGCCCCAAGGTCCCGAGCAAGCCCAAGCCCCATAATCGAGTATTTATATTATTATTACATTTCTATTTTATTTATATATTTATTTATTTGATTTGAATTATTTCATTTTATTTATATATATATTATTTATTATATTTATATATATATATATATATATATATATATATATATATATATATATATATATATATATATATATATATATATGTATATATATACAGTATATATATATATATATATATATATATATATATATATATATATATATATACTGTATATATATATACTGTATATAATATATACCGGTATTTATATATTTTTGTTTTTTTTATTCCTGTTGCCCAGGGTATCTAGCGGATCAGCCCCAAGGTCCCAAGGCCCATAATCGAGTATTTATATTATTATCATATTTTTTTTTTATTTATATATTTTTTTTTTTTATTTATTACTGTTGTTATTTATTTTATTTTATTTATTTCATTTTATTTATATTTTTATTTTATTTATTTTTTATATATATATACCACTTAAATATATATATATATATTTATGACACCTTGTATGTATACTGTATATATATTTATATATATATATATACCGGGTATATATATATATATATATATATATATAAATATATATATATATATATATATATACAGTATATAGATACCCACACACACACACACACATATTTTTATTACCATTCATTATATTTTGTTTGACACCTTGTATATATATATATATTTATATATTTATATTAGTGTTGTACATTGTGGCAAAGATATATAACTGAATAAACATTCTCATATAATTATTTACATAACAATAACAATGCATGGAAACAATTGCGCATAGCTCGCGAACCAATTACGCTATATTATTTTTGTTTTCACCATTAGAAAGAGCATAATTTTCCGATGACGGTGATATAAACAGTTATATACGTATCCGAGCAAATAAACCAATGCCGAGGTGGGGAACAGCTCGGAACCCGGCTAGCATCGGCGGAACTGAGACGGGTGAAGCGTAAATATTCGCATTTTGGCTCTTCATTTCAAATATTCATAGCGCAAAACGTATTTGTCGTAGGAACTTCTAGTTTGTTTTATACTCATCAGCATTATTTTCCGTATTCATACAGCCTAAATTTAAAACCATACACTTTGTAGCAACGAAATCAATCGAATATGTTATAAACCATATCAATCAAACTCATATATTTATTTTTTTAGGTCACTGCATGGAAACAATTGCGCATAGCTCGCGAACCAATTACGCTATATTATTTTAGTTTTCACCATTAGAAAGAGCATAATTTTCCGATGACGGTGATATAAACAGTTATATACGTATCCTAGCAAATAACGCAACCACGAGGTGGTGAACACCTCGGAACCCGGCTAGCATAGCCGGAACAGAGATGGGTGAAGCGTAAATATTCGCATTTTGGCTCTTCATTTCAAATATTCATAGCGCAAAAAGTATTTGTCCTAGGAACTTCTAGTTTGTTTTATACTCATCAGCATTATTTTCCGTATTCATACAGCCTAAATTTAAAACCATACACTTCGTAGCAACGAAATAAATCGAAAATGTTATAAACCATATAAATCAAAATCATAGTTTTTATTTTTTCGGTCACTGCTTGAGAACTATTGAAGATAAACAATTTCTGTTTTCAGATTTGGAAAGAGGAGAAAAAATACTATTATTTGAGCAAAACAAAAATATATGGTCATCACTCACAATTTAGAGCTAGGACGGTGTGAAGACAATTGCATGGGAAGTAATTGTATTCCGGACTCATTTACACTTTCATATTTCGATTTATTTAAAAAAAACAAAAAAAAATTATCATGTACTATAAATATTCCTCTTTCCATTGACATATGATACATCACAATAAACAGCATTCTGGTGGATGAAAATACAGAAAAACACAAGGCTTCGAAAACTCGCCCAGCCTGGTATTTCATGGCAAATTTAGAGAATGTCTTACCATAAGTTACATATTGCATAAGTTACATATTACATAAGTTACATATGTACATAAGTTACATATTACCGAATGCGGGAGGGTTAATCTGAGCTGGGTTAAAGGAAATATATTTAATTCTCTAAGACGCTCTTCGTATGGTTTGTTCTTTAGGCTAGGTATCATTTTGGTAATTCTACGTTGAACTCGTTCTAGCTTGTTTATATCTTTTTGGTAATAAGGGCACCAGGATTGAACGCAGTATTCCAGAAGAGGGCGGACTAAGGAATTGTAAAGGGTTAGGATAACTTCTTTGGATTTATGCTCAAATGACCTGCCTATAAAGCCAATTATTTTGTTTGCCTTCTTAACAACTTCTGAACATTGTTGACTCGGTTTTAGGTTACTCGATATTGTTACTCCCAGATCGGTTTCTCTGTTTACATTCTTAAGCTGAGTGCCATTCATCGAATAGTTTGCTTTCTCATTTAGGTATCCGATATGTAGTACTTTACATTTATCCGCATTGAAACTCATTTGCCAAATTTGGGCCCAACATGACAATTTATCTAGATTGTGTTGCATATCGTCAACTTGTTCTTTTAAGAGTACGCTATTTGCAATTTTTGTATCGTCAGCAAATTTTGAGATTGTACAGGTGAGACCCTCATCTATGTCGTTGATGTAAATTAGAAAGAGAATTGGTCCTAGTACCGATCCCTGGGGTACCCCGCTACTTACATTGGTCCATTTAGATGGTGATGAAGAGAAGATGAAGGGTTGATTTTTGTATTGTTCATGTATAAGAGATTGTCCTCTGGAGTTCACGATGGGTAGATAGATGGAGAAATTGGGTTTTGGAAGCATTTAAGGCAACAAGGTTTTCTCTGCCCCAATTGGAACGATAAGCAGGAGTGGAGGTATGGAAGTGGAGGTAAAACAGAGAGTGTGTGAAGGAAGGAAGGTTTTCGGAGCAATGGGAAGTATGTGGAAGACGAGAAATCTCGGAGTGAAAGTAAAAAGTGCACTGTATCAAGGAATTGTTGTGCCAACAGTGATGTATGGGGCTGAAACATGGGCTCTGAAGAAAAAGGAGAAAAGAGGGCTGGATGTGATGGAGATGAGCTGCTTGAGGAGTATGTGTGGAGTTACTCGTAGAGACAGATTGAGGAATGAAGAGATACGTAGGAGAGTGGGGCAGCAGGAGCATTTGTCAGCCAGAGTGGACAGAAGGGTGCTGAGCTGGTATGGTCATGTTGAACGAATGGGAGATGAAAGGCTTACAAAGAGAATATGTGAGTCAGGTACAAGGGGAGATAGAAGGGCAGGAAGACCCCCATTGAGATGGAGAGACTGTGTAAGAAAGGCTTTGGATGATAGAGGAATGACTATAGATCAGGCAGGGGAAGTGGTGGTGGACAGGAGTGAATGGAGAATGCTTGTGAATAGTTGAGTGAACACATGGTCATTTGGAGTAAGGGGTCGGGCGCAAGTTCGACTAGATAATAGTCCATCAGGCGCCTGGCCCGGGGTGGACGATTAATATGAAGGGTGTGCCTGGAAGTGTGGTGGGAGGGCTTGTGGCTTTGGCTCCGCTGCATGTCTGCCTGCCGAGATCGGAACCTCTCCGGGTGGTCAGGGGCCGGGGGAGTGCTGGAGCGACCTTGGTAACCCTGGTCTCTGGGTCTTCTCCTGGGTGACCTGGATGTGTGTGAGTTTGTGTTTTTTATCTGTGTTTATTTTTTGTTTTATGTTGTTTTTGTGTTTTTCCTGTTCTTGCTCTGTCTTGAGTCGGCTACCCCCAAAATGGGGATTGGGCCTGAGCATATAGATAGATAGATAGAATTGGAAATGGTAGTTAGATCAGAAGATAAATGATGTATGGCTTCATTACGCTTTTTTTTTTTTTTTAAGGGATTGCTTGCTGGGGCGTTCTGGAAAACTAGTTGAATAGTGTAAGGTAGAGTCATCTGCATATGAACGGATAGGACTAGAAGTACAGTTGAGAAGATAATTTATGAAAATTAGGAAAAGAATTGGAGATAGGACAGAACCCTGATGAACACCGGAGTTCATAGGATGAGGAAGTGAACGATGGCCGTCCACAACCGCAGCTATGGAACGGCCAGAAAGGAAATTAGAGACAAAGGTGCAGATGGAGGGATAGAAACCGAAGGAGGGTAGTTAGAAATTGGAGATTTTTGCCAGACTCAATCTACGGCCTTCGATATGTCTAGCGCAATAGAAAAGATCTCATCGAAGTCCAAAATGGAGGATGACCGAGAGTTAGTAAGATATGAAAGAGCGACCCTCAAGGAAGCCATACTGGCGATCTGAGAGTAGATTATGAGAAGAGAAATGCTTTAGAAATTTTGAAGTAAGAATAGTTTCAAAAAACTTTAGAGATACAAGAGATGAGGGCAATTGGACAATAGTTGGAGGGTTAAGAGTGGTACAAGTTGAATGAGAGCAAACTTCCAGCAAGAAGGGAAGACATTAGAGGAGAGACAGAGACGGAAGAGTTTACCTAGGCAGGGAGTCAGCACGGAAGCACAGTTTTTTAGTACAACAGGAGGAACACCCACCGGACCGTACGCCTTCTTAGTATTAAGCCCAGAGAGGGTAGAAAGTACATCTTTAGAAGAGATTAAGATAATAGGCATAAGTAGGAGGGAGGGGATAGAGAGGGAGGAATAGCACCGGAATCATCCAAGGTGGAGTTTCTAGCAAAGGTTTGAGTGAAGAGTTCAGCTTTGTCAGAGGAAGAAGTGATGGTAGTGCCATCAGAGTGGAAAAGGGGAGGAAAAGATGAGGAACAAATGTTGCTGGAGAAGTTTTTGGCTAGATGCCAGAAAACTTGGGAAGAGCTAGAGTTGGATAGTTCGGTGCATTTATTATTGATAAGAGGGTGTTTAGCGAGTCGAAGAACAGATTTGGCTTAATTCCGGGAAGAAACATCGAAACAATGAGATTCTTGAGTTTAAGGCGTCGGTACTATTTGAATGCTTCCCTTTTTTTGTTGTCAGCAATAGAACAAGCGAGAAAACCAAGATTTTTTGCATTAGTCTGAGAGAAAAAAAATGGAATGTATGCCTCCATGCCCAATAGGATTATCTCGGTAATGCGTTCAGCACTCTCCAAGGGTCCCCGGCCAAGGAAGCAAAAATCATTCCATGGGAAATCAAAGAAGTACTGCCGGAGAGCCTCCCAGTCGGCAGCGCCAAAGTGCCACATGCGCTGCCGGCTGGGAGCATCGGGTGGACGTACTGGAGAGATAGGACAGGTTACAGAGATAAGCTCATGGTCGGAGGAGCCATAAGGAAAGAAAAGATCGACAGTATAAGACGAAGGGTTAGAAGTCAGAAACAAGTAAACAAAATTGGGCCGATCTCTGAAGCGATCCGGGATACGTGTGGGTTGCTAAACCAACTGCTCTAGGTAATTTAGGATAGAAAAGACGTAGGCTTGTTCACCAGGTTGGTCAGTAGAATGAGAGAAGAGCCATTGTCGGTGATGAACGTTGAAATCTCCTAAGATGGAGATTTCTGAGAAAGGAGAAATGGATAGAATGTGTTCCACTTAGAGTTAGGGGAAAGATAGACAGCACAGAAATATTTAGTATGAGAATGACAGGCTGGTTTGAGCCATAGAGTTGAGAATTCAGAGGAGTCGAAATCGGAACACGAGAGCAAGTGAGTTTGTTGTGCACATATGCACAACATCCGCCTTTGGCTTTGAAACTAGGATGGAGAAAGTAGGAGGATACAGAGAAGGGGCTGCTGTCAGTTGCTTCAGACACCTGAGTTTCAATGAGGAAAAGAAGATCAGATTTGTAGGAGGAGAGTTGGTGTTCAACAGAGGGAAAATTAGAGGAAAGGCCGCAAATGTTGCATAAGTTAATAGTAAGAGTAACAGGCACAAAGAAAATCAGTAAGAGAGGTCAAGCAACTGAAACAGGAGTTCCAGCAACTCCTTATCAAATGCCTATAACCTTACCACTGTTCTAGTCCTGTTCGATTGGTGCCTACAATCTCCCCCTAAGTGTATCCTAAGTATATCCGGCATGACTAAGGATAAAGTCAAGAATGACAGTTTTTTAATAATACTTTAGGATCAAGGTCATAAGTCATTGTCAATTTGACAGCATTTTACTTTATATTCATTCAAGTACCATAAATGTTTACCGAGACAGTTACCATTTAAATTTAAATTATATCACATTATCTCAAAAATTCCATAAAGGACAAGGAAAGATCAAGTACAAAAGGCCACTTTCAATATTTGTTCGTAAACTAACCAATTACTTTGTTTACTAAATCAGGTGCACATACTTAATATTTCTATGATATACTCATGTAATAACAAAATATATATTAAAAGGTCAAGTAGGCCTATATATATATATATATATATATATATATATATATATATATATAAGACTTAGTCTTTCCGGGCGTAGGTGGACAGTTATAATTAGTACTGTCCTGAATATCGATAGAGTACTTCGATACAAATCCAGGCTTAGGGAGCTTAGGCAGACTTGCACTACTTGTAGCCTACTAAGTTCTTGATCTGTGATTAACTTTTCCTGGAATGATAGCGAGGCTAGTGACTCGATCTCTGTCCCACTTTTGTTGGTGTAGTCAGAGATTGGATCAAAAGGCCTACCTTGTATTTGATTAAGTGGTTCTATCCTGGTCCCACTTTTGTTGGTGCAGACCCTGATTAAACTATTCTCTGTCCCACTTTTGTTGGTGCAGTCAGAGAATAAATAATTAACTTCTTCACAATAACCAATGTTATTCCTTCTCCTTTCTAACCTAGGAGTATCGATATCAGAACCAAAAATATGGTTTAAACCAGCAGGCTGATTGCTTGATTCTACTCAATCAATCAATCAAAAATAGTAGTGACAGGGGGTTAGGAGGAAGTGGGGATAGGACAAGAATCAGTTGGATGAAGTGAATTTTAGCCGAAGAAAAAGGTGTCCAGGCTTAACTGGAGCTGCCTGAGAGTCTTACTGATTTTAGCTGCTAAAGAGACTGGCCGGGGCAAAGTCGACAGGGGCACGTTGGGGGAGGCTCTTCACTGGCATGGGTATCATCTGCCATTGTCTGGTTGGGGGCGTGTGAGGCTGGAACTGTGGGCTATTATATGGGTAGGGAATTTAAGGCCATATATTTATCCTCCCGGCCCGACTGGGAGTCCCGTACTAATAGCCCGCTGGTGATGGTGGTGAAGGTGATGAGTGGTGGTGGTGGTGGTGATTTTTACTTCCTCGGGAGGTCGGAAAGCCGCGTTGTAGAGCTTCCTCCACTGTTAAGCTGCACATCACGTAGTTGTTTTTGTCTTTCTTGTGGAAATAGCAATTGCAGCCGTATCGTTTCCAGTTCTCCATACAGTAGGACAGGAATCCGTGGTATTCAGGTGTGGCACAGTCCTTGTAAGCATAGCTCATTGTCATGTTGTAGTCCTTAGACAGGTGTGGTAGGCAGACTTCCATGAACAATTGGTGAGGAGTCTTGGGGGTGTCTGGTTTCTTCTTCCCCTCTACCTGCCTCACTGGTTCAATTTCAATGAGGGGCATGGAGGCACCTTTTTCAGGTTTTGAAGGAGGTGAAGGAGGCTCTGCAGGTGGGTTGGTGTTGACTGCAGGGGTCTCCTCCATCGCCTCTTCTTCTTCTGTTGCAGGTGTCGGAGTTGAGTTGATTTCTTCAGCAGCTCCTCCAGTAGCTTCTACAGGATCAGCTTCTGGAGTTGCTTCAGGTTCAGGGGGACAGTTTTTCCTGTTCAGAGGCGCTCTGATGTTCAGGCGCCTCTTTTGAGTGGGTCTTTGTTTGGAAGGACCCCTCTGGGCATTGTCTAACAACCCTCCTGGTATAATGATACCTGGGAGATTGTTGGCCTGAAGGAGGGCAGGTAGGTATTGCTGGAGGAGGGAGTTGTTTCCTCCAGCAAGAGCCACGGCCGTCTTGATGATAATATCAATCTTGATTGACATATCATGAGGCAGATCCAGGCTCTTTAGTCTATCATCTTTTTTCATAATAGCCTGCCTCTCCTTCAAGTCTCGGGCATGATGTGAGCCCTTGACTGATTTGCCCTTGGGTCCTGTGACCAGAGTGGCCTCAGGACCTCTTGCCCCTTGCTTGGTGTGGAATTCTACCCTCTCTCCGTCACCTAGAGAGGGCACAGATTTCCTGGGGTTGTTCTTCTTAATATTTTTGTGGTGTACAAAAATATCAGTGCTGTTGTCGTCCCTGGTTGAACCACTTAACACCTTACGAGCGGGTGGTGGAGTATATTTCAATGTGCCGCTCAGCGTTTTTTTTTTTACCATAAATGGGGTTGTTTCTGTGCTCTTTTTCATGCATAAACAAGATCCAGAGCATAATACAAGTATGTATCCCTGAAAGGGCATAAATTGAGCTTTCCAATGACACCTAAACCATCCTTCTACGATCACTGGTTGTCTTGCAACGATCGTGCAACCGAAGGGCAAAATCGCTAAAATAAGGTAATTACTTTATACAATTACGTATGTAGCGAGGGAGTAAGGGTGGATGTAAGTGGAGTAAATCTCAGTAGGTCCACGGCGGCCGTGGCGAGCGGTCATGAGGTAACCCATGCTCCTCCAGTCACTCGTCTCTCCCTCAGAGCCAATATTGCGCCAAAATTGCACTCGGACTTAAGTCGGGCCCCGCCACATAGTCTAAATTTTTCGATACGGACTTAAGTCGGGCCCCGATAGACAAGAGTTAACCGTGCCAGCAACGAGTGTGGAAGTTACAGGAGGCATTGTGGTGGTGGTGAAGAGAGGAGGATATAGCTCTGCTCGGTGTGGCTGCTCAACTCTACTGAATGAATGAAAATTAATAGTGACAGGGGGTTAGGGGGAAGTGGGGATAGGACAAGAATCAGTTGGATTGAAATGAATCTTAGTTGGAGAAAAAGGTCTCCAGGCTTAACTGGAGCTGCCTGATGGTTTTCAGAGTTTGGGGGATCGGCGTTACTAAGAAGACGGCTGGACCCGACCAGGGAGGCACTGGGTCGAGAGGTGAGGGGCTGGAACTGTGGGCTATTGTACGGGTAGGGAATTTAAGGCCATATATTTATCCTCCCGGCCCGACTGGGAGTCCCGTACTAATAGCCCGCTGGTGATGGTGGTGAAGGTGATGGGTGGTGGTGGTGGTGGTGATTTTTACTTCCTCGGGAGGTCCGGGAAGCCGCGTTGTAGAGCTTCCTCCACTGTTAAGTGGCACGACACATAGTTGTTTTTGTCCTTCTTGTGAAAATAGCAATTGCAGCCATCTCGTTTCCAGTTCTCCATACAGAAGGACAGGAACCCGTGGAATTCAGGTGGGACACAGTCCATAGGGGAGGTGTGGCAGAGTGGTCTTGCCACTGGCCTGGTAATCCAAAGGTCCCGGGTTCAAATCCCGATGTATCAATGGGAAGATATTATTGGGATGGAATTTGTGCTGTACCTAGTATCAGTGCATTACCACAAAGCCCACCAAAACGCTAATAAAATACCCTCATTGTTCCCTGATTAAATAGCACTGTATGAGTATTCCCATATTCAAAATATGCTCTTGGGGTGCAATGCCTGGTGAGTTATCTGATCAACAGGTGGCGTTGTGTGTGTGTGTAAGAGTGAGAGTCCGAGTGTAGGGGGTGAGACAGTGAAGCACGGGAACGAGGTGGCTTCAGAGATGGGGTCTCTTCGGGCCATGAGTGAGCACCGTGCCTCATGTGAAGGCAAGATGGCAGGTGCTCGTTGTACTCTACGTGCTTCACATGTCTCACTCCCTAGACTGGAACAAGACCTCACGGGCTTCACTGCTCATTGTACAGCTGTGAATGTCCAGGCTCTCAGCCTATGCCCGAGAGGGAGTAAGTTGGAATATAGAAAAAAAAAAAAAAAAAAAAAAAAAAAAACATAGCTCATGGTCCTTATACAGGTGTTTTAGGCAGACTTCCTCGAATAGTTGTTGAGGAGTCTTGGGGGGTGTCTGGTGTCTTCTCCTCTAATTGCCTTGCTGGTTTGATCTCGATGATTGGCATGGAGGCTCCTTTTTCAGGTTTTGAAGGAGAAGCTGAAGGAGGCTCAGCAGGTGGGTTGGTGTTGACTGCAGGGGTCTCCTCCATCGCCTCTTCTTCTTCTGCTGCAGTAGTAGTTGGAGTTGAGTTTTCTTCTTCAGCAGCTCCTCCCGTAGTTTCTACAAGATCAGCTTCTGGAGTTACTGCTTCAGGTTCAGGGGGGCAGTTGTTTCTGTTTAGAGACGCTCTGATGGTCAAGCGCCTCTGTGGAGTAGGTCTCTGTCTGACAGGACCCCTCTGGGCATTGTCCAACAACCCTCCTGGTACAAGAGTACCTGGGAGATTGTTGGCCTGAAGGAGGGCAGGTAGGTATTGCTGGAGGAGGGAGTTGTTTCCTTCAGCAAGAGCCACGGCCGTCCTGATGATAATATCAATCTTAATTGATATATCATTAGGCAGGTCCATGCTCTTTACTCTGTCAACTTTTTTCATAATACTCTGCCTCTTCTTCAAGTCTCGGGCATGATGTGAGCCCTTGACTGTTTTGCCCTTGGGTCCTGTGACCAGAGTGGCCTCAGGACCTCTTGCCCCTGTTTTGGTGTGGAATTCTACCGTCTCTCCGTCACCTAGAGAGGGCACAGACTTCCTGGGGTTGTTCTTCTTAATATTTTTGTGGTGTACAAAAATATCAGTGCTGTTGTCATCCCTGGTGAGGAATCCAAAGCCCTTCTTCACATTAAACCACTTTACAGTGCCGGCAACGAGTGTGGAAGTTGCGGGAGGTATTGTGGTGGTGATGAAGAGAGGAGGATATGTAGCTCTGCTCGGTGTGGCTGCTCAACTCAGAATGTCAACTCTACTTTGATCAGAGCCCATAGTGACTCTGTTTTTGTTGACGTTCTGGTTGCCCGGTTTCGGGGCAAGAGGGGCATGTTGGACACTCTGGCTTTGTGTTCTTTCAGGGAGCCAGTCACACTAGGGGTTATTTGCACTTGGGAATTATGTTGGGTATTGCATGCATGGATATCACTTTAACATTTGGTTTGTTCGGGATCTGAGGGATATTTGCATAGGGCATGTGAGGCTGTTCTGCTATTTCTGGCCTGTTTAGTTCTTTATCATATGCACTCTTATGGTATGTTAACACTGGTTTGAAACATATATTCTGCATCTCGGTGTACACTCACTATGTAGTTGGTAGTCTATTGAGGCACACGGTTGAGGTTGATGGTTAACTTGCATACTGTAGGGTTGCTGAAGTCGTGTGTGTAGAATGCGGCCATGTGGTGTGTGGTGATCCGGGAGGTTGTAATAGTTTCCCCTGTCGGTCGCGTTTTCTCTGGTGTCTTCTCCATCTTGGTTTTCTTTGACATTGGCCCTGTTGTTGTTGAATGTTTTTATGCTTGCAATCCGGGTTGGTTGGTCTTGCAAGTTGGTTATTGGTGGTAATGGGTTGGTGTTTGTTTCTTGGAATTCTTTATCCTCCGGCATTTCATACATATATATATATATTATGCTGTACATTACAGTACGTTCCGCTCATGTTCACTATTCTAATGTGTGCCTGCAATTTGTAACTTTCTCAAATAATACTAAAACCATTATAGATCTATTCGAACACATCATTGACAATAACTAATTGGTAAATGTCATTCTATTTTATAATATATATTTAATATGTGTCTGGCATGTTTATGCCTGCCTTGCACTTGTTTGTGGGCCTTATAGTCATAGTACACTCTAGAAAATAAATCGTGGCCTTAAGGTTTCGAAGCTATCCCGAACTGAACCAAATTATCTCATTTATTCTGTACCTAATATTTATATCCTGGAGGTTCGTTTGCTGTGCGAGGGTTCATATTTGGCCACGATTAATGTCTTAGAGTGTACTGAAAGGGTTAACCATTGCAAAAAGGCAGACAGCTGAGATGGTTGTGTGTATGCAGGATTTGTATTATCTCTGTAATAATATGCAAAACTAATACAAATTGAGTTATTATAATAAAGATCCCTGGAGATGAAGTACACACACACACACACACACAGTCTCTTGATCCCTTATAGATCTAAGTTAAATCAGTGTATTTTCAGCCTAATTGGCTGCCGGCTCGAAATTAACCAATTATTATTATCATTATTATTATAATCATCATTATTATTATTATTATTACAGGCCTACTCCAGT